>JARQZK010004396.1:62500-150000 GCA_030704885.1 Cynegetis impunctata | reverse complement strand
TCGGGCATGGAGATGCATTTCGTGGGCCTCTTATGCTTTGTTAATAATGTTTGTCATTAATTATTTTGTATCGCGTTGAAAATGTTATAAGTATATAAGCCTTATTTTAGGGGTTAATTCATGTAACAAATACGTGAAACAAAAAGGCGTCTGTCTGCATGATAAATTTTGCGTTTAATTTTAGTGAATATATGCAGGGCCGGATTAACCCTGTCCGATCCCGTAGGCAACAACCCTGTCCGGGCCCCAGGTCTTTTCATGTTGATAAAGGGATGTAGGTTACTTCCAGATGGTCGACACCAGGTATTCTGTTACTTCAGTCTTATGTGATATCGCAACAACATGGTTACTTTGACTTGATGCTGCAGCATCACCTTACCTGACTCGTGAGCTTTATTGAAATGGTCTTAATGAATAGGTTATAGATAAGTGATGAATGATGATCCAGGTTGCATGATGGGTAAGGAGACAGAAATGAGATGAGACGCGGTTATTTTAAATTTCATCTTGTTAAACGCAATAAAATACAATAAACTAAAGAAAACTGTTTTGTGAAGTACAAATTGGAACAAGTCAACTTCCAAGATATTTATTGTTTTTGTACCAGATATTTATCTTTTTTGTACATTACAGTACGTTTAAATATTAATTCTTCTAACTTTCTTAGAAACAAAATCGTCTGAAACATCTTGGAAGTTGACCCTTTCTAATACATCATTTTCGATGGCCATTATCGACAATCAATTCAAACGGTTCTGAGACATTGTTGAACGAAGACAGGTTATTAGTTCTATTAGTAGATACTAGATGGTTCTGTATGTATGAAGTATTTCATCAATTATTGACAACATGTGTCGAAAGAAAGCATAATATTGTTGAGGAATTTCATACAAATTTTCAAATCAAACTTTCATTTCATGAATTTTTTTTTCTTGTTGCGCGCACGGGCCCCTAGTTGATGCTGGGCCCCTAAGGCAGTTGCCTACTCTGCCTAATGGTTAATCCGGCCCTGATGAATATACGATAGAAACAAATTATGCTTTCGAATTCAAGATTGCGGAGGTATTTGAACTGTACGCCAAGATGGTTTTCGATATAAATGAAATTGCTAGAATTACGTTCTTCTGGGAGTTTAGATTTAGTTAAACGATACGAAATTTAACTTTCATTCTTACGCTCACACAAACATGAACGCAATATGAAACTTTCGAAGTTTGCTTCAAATTAAATTATTATATGTGCAAGATTATTTATTTTTCACTTGTATAATATTTATAACTTTATAAAGAAATAAAAAACTAACTTTTCACAGGTTGAAATAAAAATCGATTGAGTAAACGCGTTTCGTCATAACATTGACTTCATCTCGTACTAAACTATGGTATTACAAAACAATCTATTTATACGAAAATTGAATATAACAGAGGGGTACCTAGAGAAACTAAATAACAATACGCAATTCATTCAGAGCTATTAATAGGTACCTACATTGAACAGATTAAGGAGAGGAGAAGGGTTTACTTCAATCTGGTCGTTAACTAAATTTCCGGAATTTTTATATTTATTGATGTATAGGGATTCCCAACAGTTGGTTTTATGGAGACTACTTTCGAATTGTAATATTATTATAATTGTGATTAAAGGTATGGTTTTCTTGAATAAGATGGCACGCATAATTAGAATCAGTTTTCTGATTAATATAGCTACGTTGATGTTCGTGTATTCGAGTTTTGACATTTCTAATTGTACCTACGTCCTATATAGAATTTTTCACAATCGTTACAGTCGAGTTTATAAACACCACAGTACGTTCATTTTTGATTTGTTGTTTTTAATCAATTTTCCAATGCTATTATTGGTTTTATATGAAATTTTGTTTTTGAAAAAACAATTTCAGGTTTTCGGAAGTTTTACCCAAGTATGTTGAACTGTTAAATACTCTACTTTTTTCGGATATAAGTGGGTAAATTTCTGAAATTGCCATTTTGTATTTTTTCCTCTGAATGAGGCTGTCAATCATATTAGGTGAATAACCATTATTTACTGCCATTTGTTTAATTATATGCAATTCCTTCCGAAAATTAGCTTCGGACAACGGAATTTTGAAAAGTCTATGAATCATACTATGATAAGCCGCTAATTTATGTGAGAAAGGGTGTAGTGATGTGTTATGAATTGTAATATCAGTATGAGATGGTTTATGAAAAATTGAAAATTCGTGTTTGTTGCTTTTTCTGGTAATAGTTAAATCTAAGTAATTAATAGAATTATTCATTTCAGTTTCTAGAGAAAATTTGATACGAGGTTGTATGGAGTTAATATAAGTAATGAAATTATCCAATTGTCTATCTGTACCAGTGTAGCAAACAATGACGTCATCAACATATCTATACCAATAAAGAAAGTATTTACTGCTGAAGTGGTTCATAATAGTTTTCTCTAAATTATCCATAAAGATTTGTGATAACAAAGGGCTTAAGGGATTTCCCATATCAAACCTTCCTCATTACTATAACACACGTTGTTGAAACTGAAATAATTTTGTTCTAAACAAATTTCCAGTAAATGAGTAATATCTGACTGTATAAGTGGATGAACATTATTAGAAATAAGAAAATTTTTGATTAAATTTACAGTTTCATTAGGCGGAGTGCTAGGAAACAGATTGTTCACATGATTTTTATTTCAACCTGTGAAAAGTTAGTTTTTTATTTCTTTATAAATAAGTTATGAATATGAACTTTCACCAAGTAAATGCCAATTCCATTCAATGTATAATATTTGTTGATTTTACCTTACATACGGCTGCTATAAACACACTCATTATACCCTAGGGCGTTATGAGCGGGCATAATGGATCATCACGCCTGCTCATTGTACGAGGAGAAATTAAGCAACTTCCATTGATTGAATACTTCATAATCCTTGTCGTAGGTATACGACTCAAGATTTCTCCTGCAATGAATTATTCGCAACTTTGGCTGCATTTTCTATGATATTCTTGGGAAAATTCATTTTAATTTCCATTATTTCTATTAGACTACACAAAGAAAGCAGCAACGACATTCACTAAATATGATGACAAAAATATTCACAAACGTCAAAATATCAACAAATGGCATGCCTACTATGAGAAGGAAAATGGAAAGTATAGGAGCAATGAACCTATTTTAAAATCGATTTTTTCAATATAATAAAATAATTTTTTCAATATAATAAATTTTTTCGTGAAAAATAAAATCTTGTATACACCACGTGCGTTACTAGATCCTAACGCCCATCGGGAGTTAGGATCTATATAACGCACTTGGTACATAAATAACTATTTTCTACAATGTATAGATCATACACGGTTATCATCAAACTCGTAGTACTTTAAATGTCTTCAGGTCTGATGCACACTTAGTCCTATCCTCCATTATCCCGCATATTTGCATAACTACATCTGCATAACATTGCATCCACACGCAAATTGAAGCTTAATTACAATCTAAATAATGAAATTTGAAATCCCATTCGCTAAATGTGCCTTCTGCGTACAAAAGTTAATTAAATGTCACATACTAATTTTAGCAAAACTCGAAATTAATTTGTTTTTAAGCGAAAACGCATGCGACTCTTTATCGTGCCATTTTCGTTTCAACAACAGCAAAACGGCAAGTCTGTGCTAATATCTCGTAAAGCTTAATCAAATCCGAAAAAATGCTTGATACGTGAGAAATTCATTTAATAAATTTCAAAGATATAATTTAGCTTTGTGGCTTGATCAAATTTGCGTTCATATTGCTGTGTAACTACTTACGCAGGCATTTTTTTAAAATTATGCCTGTAACAAAGTAAGCGAAGCGAAACTTCCACCAAATTTACGTTGTGAATGAACGTTGCTTTCGAAGTAGGTACGTTATTTTCGAGAAGAGGTTTTTCTATCTTTAGCTTAATAATAATAACAATAACGTTCATTTTTGGTCCCAAAAGCAGTGAGATCTCTGGTGACAGGACCTAATGAATAATTTAAAACAATAAAAAATAAAAATCAAATACAAAAACAAAACAAATTCTTGCTTCGTTCCTTAACCTATTCCACATAAAATAAAATCTAATTTCTTTGTACAAGTTAAGTTAAAATAAACACATATGCATTCACCCTTTAAATTATTGTTGATATTAAATGTTTTTTAAGGTTATAGCTAAAGTTTTTTTTATTTATCACATGTACTGGAAGAGAGTTGAATGCTGCTACACTGCTGTATATGGGAGACTCTTTGTATTTATTGCTTCTCGGCAGTTTCTGTCGAATACCTGAAGAGAGTTGAATGCTGCTACACTGCTGTATATGGGAGACTCTTTGTATTTATTGCTTCTCGGCAGTTTCTGTCGAATACCTGCACACTTTCTGGTACCATGGCAATGTATCTCATGACTATATGTTAATGTAACCCGTGTTTTCATTTGGTTTCTCTGTATATTGAATATAAGTTTAGATTGCTCCATTATCAATAATTTTTGCATGTCAAGTAACTCGGTGACTTTGAAGACCATTGTTGTAGGTGTAAAATAGTCCATGCAATAAGTTGGTTTGACTGCTCTATTTTGAATTGTCTGAATTTTCTCCATTATATATTTGGGGGAAGAACCCCAACATGGCAGAAGATATCTTAAGTATGGTTCAAAGAAAGAGTTGTATAGCATTTTCCTGGTCTGATTGTTAAGTTGAAAGGCACATCGTTTGATATCTCCTATCATAGGAGAGATTTTGTTTCTAATAATGGATACATGTGAATTCCAATTTAATTTGTTTGTGATAGTCAATCCTAAATACTTATATTCTTCTACCTCTTTAAGTTTAACTTCATTGAGATAAACTTCTATATTACATGCTTTTTTTATTTTTTTGTTTGATTATCATATATGTAGTTTTATCACAGTTCACACTTAGTTTATTAGAGCACAGCCAGTTAAAAGATATATATAAATCGGTATTTATCACATTTTCCAGTTCCTTCATATTCGAGGCGGTCAGCACAAGCACTGTATCATCTGCAAACATAATTTATTTGGAGGTGATATTAAGGTACTTCATTGAATGTACGTATAAAAGGTATAATAGGGGTCCCAAAACAGATCCTTGGGGAACCCCTATGTTAACTTCTGCTGTTTCCTCTTTGTCAAGTATGTTTTGAACAAGTTCAGGCTCTGTCCTCGAAAGCCCATACATTCCAGCTTAGAAAGCATTCTTGTTATATCTACAGTATCAAATGCTTTTTGTAAATCTATGTAGACAACTATCACAAATTTATTATTATCCATTTCTTTATATATATATATATATATATATATATATATATATATATATATATATATAATATATATATATATATATATATATATATATATATATATATATATTAATATATATAATATATATATATATATATATATATATATATATATATATATATATTTCCAATAAGTCAACTGTTGCACCAAGTGTGCTGGAATTTCTTTGGAACCCATACTGTCCTTCATCGAAACCATAGCTTTTATTTATGAACTTTATCATTCTTTTTTTGATAACTTTTCCTACGATTTTTGAAAACGTTGTCAAGATTGATATTGGCCGATAATTATTCAAGTCTTCTTTATTTCCCTTCTTATAAACAGGAATCACCCTTGCCATCTTAAGTTCTGTCGGAAACACTCCATCCTGTAAAACCTTATTGATAAGTTCAACCATTATGTTACCAATTTGATCTATATTGACCAATATATCTTTTTTCGTTATATTATCAACTCATGGACTACTATTATTGTTTAATTCATTAGTAATTTTTTTGATTTCATATATGTCGGTGGGTTCTAAAAATATACTTTGAATAGATGCCTCTTCCTCGAATTCTCCAGAACCTGGAATATTTTGTGCGAGTCTTGATCCTATTATTGAGAAGTGCTTATTCATTTCCTGCGCCATGTCATAATCTTTTGTAACGATTTGCCCATTTGAACCTCGAATTTTATGTATTTTGTTCCTATTTTGAGCTTCAATGTTGTTTAGTTCATTCAATACTGTCCAGGTTTTTTTGTATTTCCTTTGGCTAAGTTTTTTATCTGCATATCTTTGTTTCAGTTTTTTTCTCAGGCTGTTTGCTTGATTTTTTAGATTTTTGAACCCTCTTTCTGTATAATCATTCTGAAGTATCTTCCATCTTTCATACATTTTGTCCCTTTTTTTGATAAGATCTATATATTCTGGCGTTATCCACTTATTATTAGTTTTCACTTTTAAAATCCTTTCTTTGGTACATTCTTTTTTTGTGTCAGTCAAGATAGTTTCTAATTGTTTAAATGTATTTATTTGTGTCTGTCCAATTTTTTCTGATAATAGCCATTTAATTGTGTTTAAATTTTTAATAATAACTTTTTCTCTCGTGTTTTCATGAATTTTTTTCTTTTCTACTTCAACAAACATGAACCTATGATCAGAAATCATGTGATCACTGAGTATTATCTTGGCTGTTTTGTTTCTATTTGTTATCACATGATCTATTATAGAATGGCATGAATTTCCTATTCTGGTTGCGTTTGCTATATTGGGTACATTTTGTTCAATTCATTCATTATTAGTGTTTTTATATTCTTCAATAATAGGGGATGTATTTAATATATCCAAATTCATATCACCAATTATAACACAGTCAGTATTTGTCATAGCCATAGCTTTGTCTAAACTTCTAATGAATTGTTCTGCATTATTTTTCGGAGGACGGTATATTCCCATTATTGTACAGTTTTCTTCCATTAATTGTATTGATATGGTATTTGTGTCGCAAAATTCATTTACATCAATAGTGTTTTGATTATATTTAATGCCATCTTTAGCTTAAATAAATGATTTCTTAATCTTTCACAATAATATTTAATATTGTCTACATCGATATGAAAAAGATAAAGCTAATTTGTTGTATATTGGATGGATTTATCCTTTACTTTGTGATAATACATTTTTAATTTTTTTGACTCTATATGGATACCTACAGTTTAACGCCGGTTCCGAACAGATTATGGGCTTGTGAACACTGTACATTACCCAACTTCAAAAGTTTTTAATTAAACCACTGATACTCAGAGACATACTCAAAAATCCACACCTAATCGAGGATTCGAACTAGGCACACCTGCTTCGCAGCCAGTCAATCAACCTCTGCTCCACAAGATATGTGTATTTTTAAATATAAATAAGAAACTATATACTTTGTTTTTTATCACTATTTTTTTATTGCATGTTTCTCGTTTATATTTAATTTGTTGTAACATGAATTGATCCTCGATGATATAAGTAACCAGTTTATAAATCTTTGCATAAGACTACAACCATCTTCAACAATCATAAAAACAACTGAGATTAAATTCTGGCACATCACTTGGTGAAACATCATGAAGAATAAACTTTAAAATAAATCACACTTGGCCAGTGCCGGATTAGCCACGTAGCAAGAGTAGCAAATGCTACGGGCCCCGGGAATTGAGGGGCTCCGCGCTCCAACGCCAGTCTGACCGTAAAACAAAATAAGTTCAGATAAGCGTGAAATATTTTGCATACCTTAAACGCGAAGCGCTTAGGCTATGCTTCACTCCTACCTGCAAATCTTAAACACGATTTCGTCACGTTAAATCGTAGGCATAGGTTGTATTATACCTAAGACGAGTAACGATGGTATCAAAATCTATACAATTTTTCACGCTTCTACCTATTCGATCTTACGAACGCATTTAATGATTCTATTTCAAAAATTCCGATTTTAAGGAAGTTCTCGGACACTAGGTGGTCAGCCCGAGCTGATGCTACGAAGACACTTTTATGCCGTTTCATCACTACTAAGCAAGTTTTGGAAGATATTTTCAATAATCTGGACCAAAAAGAAGAGGTCGTAATAAAGATTACGGACTAGCAATGCGATCCACAGTTTCAGATCCAAAGATCTGACCGGCTGTGAAGAATACTAGCAACAGAAATCAGGACGAATCAAACGAAATACAAAGTAAGACCATTTCAGCGGCTCTACTACACTCGACGACTTTGTCGAAAATCAAACACCTGGACAAAGTTTTGAACTTTGTGTTTATTGTCATTATTGATAACTTACTGTCTGCTTTGACTAAATTTATGAAAGCATTTCATAAAATTACTAGTGTTTCTGGAATATTTCGACAGCTAAAATCCCTTAAAAGAAAAGACATTTTGGAAAAATCCTCAATAATGAGGAGTTCTTACAAAGATGATTTGGAGAACAGCCTAGGCAACGAATTAGTGCAGTTCGCGGAACTGCTGAAAACAGATGTGGCTACTGTTATTGAAAGCAACAAACAAGAGTCTCTGGAACTGGAATTTTATAAACTTTTATTAAATAATTCTTTAGGGTAGTGTTTCTCAAACTCAATCAGTGCCTACAGGACCGTAGGCACATTGGCTCAAATAGCTCTTTCACAAGTATCATGGATGTCATTTACTTACATGAATATAAATTTGAATTTGATTGTTCGTATGTAACTTTGATTGTACCTAATGAATATTTAAAATAATATATGATTGAACTATTTCATTACCCAATTTTTAAAAAAAAAGCTAACCAGTTTGATTTGTAAAAGTAATAAAAAAATATAGGCAGTTTATTTCAAAAACTGGTATCATTATACACACACATATATACGTGTTCCTACATAGGCGCTCCAGGTTGTCACTCACACACATTTTCGGTGTTTTTCTCTAATCTGAGATTAATACCAAAAACTTGAGAACCTAAAGCAAACCAAGGGCCTCTTGGCCGAATTTGCTACAGGCCCCGCGCTGGCTTAATCCGGCTCTGCACTTGGCTTATGTTTCACTATATATTAAATTTTATACATGTATAAAATTTAATCATTTCCTGGATTTCAACAAAACCCAATTGTTACATTCAGGTAACAAAGCGCCTTGACCTTCTTGAAATTCTCGAAATAAATTCCGCCCATAATAGTAAATTACCCCTCGTAAACGAACAAATTGATTTTCAGGTATCACCTTTGCTTTTGTCTGTTTTATAAAACAATATGTAATACTCTCCTGTAGTCAGTCTTGATAATGAGTTTATAACTCGAAACATGTCGACTATTCTTTACTCCTAAATACAGTATCTAAATATTTTATATAGTGAAACATAAGCCAAGTGTGTTTTATTTTAAAGTATGAAAACCACTTTCAAAATCTGGTAAATTCTATTGTCACTCCAGATTTCAATTCTGAACTTGTACTTAATACTTTCTGAAAAATTTGTGTTTAAAATCCTCTAATTGGAATTGTTGAAAATTACTCTATACATAGAAGAGTGTCGTAGATGTTTTCGAAAATAACAAAAAAGTTGCTGTTAACATAACATATTTGAAAATAAATAATCTTATAATAGATGCAGTACTTCAACTGTTGACTTTAGATATAATACAGTAGTCTATTACTTTCGTGAAAAATTAAACTGAGAATGCGGAATATTCAAAAAAGTTATATAAATATAAATTTCCCAAAGACATTACAATGGAAGAGTTCCACAATAGTTTTCTTGGGAAATCTCAATACGTTGAAACAATATTTTTAGATAAAATAATAAAATAAACAAAATATTTAGCAAATCAAAATTCAAGTTATTACTTTGTCAAAACTGTTTTAAATACAAAATAAACAAAGTGTCAAACAAAATTCAAAAATTTTCTCTTGATCGACACTGCCTCCAAAATATCACATTATCTCCTGTAACAAAAATTTAAAATTTCATACGGAAAATGAAATGACAAAATGTTGAAAACTCACCATTAATTCGCAATTCTTTTCTTCTTGAGATTTCAAATCCTTCTCTACAGACCTTATAAACTGCTCAAAAATAACTACCGACTTCAATAAACTAGTTTTTTTGTAATCCTTAATTTTCATCGGACTATTTTCAACACCTTCAGATAATGTTTTTGTTTTAGCGTCGTATTCATTGATCTCCTGATCTAGTAACCTGTAATTTTGAAGTTGATAAATGAGATTGCATTCATTTTGGTTCATACAAATACTCTTGAAGAACTCACGTTATGGTAGGTACATTGGAAGGATCAAAATTATCTACAAATCTGGGATTGAAAGGAACACATACTTTTCCAGTTTTAGGATGTACACAAAAGGGGGCTTTCAGTAAATGATTAATTGCCCTTGATACTTGAATATCTAATCTAGGGTAACAATACTGAAGTTTGATTTCTTCCTTTAGGTTTTTTAGATTCCTTGGTATTTTGCCCTGCAAAACAAAAATAACACATATTCGTTCTGATTTAACAAAAATTAGTACATACTACTATAATAATAGAATTTCCATTTACCTTTTTTTGTAAATCAGCAATAGTTGATTCAAAAGCTTTCCATCTATCTATTGATGATTCAAATTTTTCTAAAGCGTCTTTGAAAGTACTTCTCAAATCTTCATCTATAATAGCCAAGAATGTATTCAGTCTCTCTCCACCTAATATATCTTGTTCTACGACTAGCGATTGTATAAAATACTTATCAACTACTTTTAAAGACCTCCTGAAATAAGACAAAAGACAGCATAATCAAATGACACATGTCACAATTAATGGTATTGTAATGAATTGTATGTAGACATTCATTTTATGCAAACTCTAGCATTTATTAATTTGATTACAGCCTAGTTACAAAACAGACGGCACAAAATAAATAATTAAATAATTTCAAAAAGTGAATCAATAGGTACATTCTGAACAATTTAGTTATAGCTTCAGAATTTTTTTCTATTTTTTCTTAATAATGCATTCTAGTAAAATATTGTATAGTTTAGGATGAAAGTAATTGATGGATTTTAAGTTGAAAGTAGTGTTAGAATAGTGTATAATTCACTGATTATTGAGTTTTGCTCTAGTATCAGAACAATGTTTCATATAATTGAACTGTGCTGTTCTTTTATGCACCCATGAGCATAAACATAATAAACAAATAAGAATAGGTAATTAACATTCATCAAAGTGAGTTAAACAAATAAAAAGTTGTGAGCAAAACAAAAAACTAACAATACTTGAATTAACATAGTTTTTACTTTCAGAAAACTTAATATTTTACTTACACAATAGAATGATGGATTTTATCGTTAGGTAATGATACTTTTTTAGATGTAATTCCTCCCTTCAATACTTGAATATATTCTGCAACTGCAGTTCTACCTTCATCCGTCAGATATCTCGCACTATGATCAGCTACCCAACAATGTACACCTCTTCGACCAGAGAATACCCACAATATGTTGTTGAATCCAAAATCTTCTCTCAATGTTGCATCTATTATTTTACAGGCAATAACCATGAATATCCAGCATTTCTTACATACATCTGCCCCTGAACAGCAAATTCGAACGTCATTATAATCTGTCAGGTCTATATCTAAAACCATTTCTTTCTGTGTAGGAAGTAAATGTTTAAATGCCAGTTTATCTTTAGGCCGCTGTTGATAAACGGCACCTAAATCTATTTTTATGGGAAGTTTTTTATATAATTCTTGCACAAACAACTCGTATGTGTCGAATGATTGAAATCTGATATAGACATCTCCAAATAGTGTAAAAGATACTTCACGGTTAGCGAAAATTTGAGAATCGCCTGCAACATAATAATATTACCATATTTATTTGTCTGCATTATACAAAATTTATTTTCATATTCATAAAATCAATAAGGATTGAATTAGAAAAACTAATCTGCATGGTGAATTACTATATACATTTAAAAAACGTATAGTTGATCTCAACTACCGAAAAAGAAAATTAGTTTTACTTCTTTTACCTACAAAACGTTTCAAAGTTAAAATAGCTATATAAGAATGGATTTGAAGTTTCTCACCGTAACTTAACCATTGGTAAAATAGATTATGTGGGAAAATTCGTTTATAATAGAGTGGCAACAAATCAGGAAGATTATCTTCATTGAAAGCCATTGTTCATTTGTTCAAGCAAAAATTAACTCACAAAATTATCGTTCTAACAAATGCAAACAAACGAAACTTGGTTACGTTACAAATTACAAATAACTGACAGATAAAAATTCCCGCCAGTTAATAAACTTCAGAACTGTCCGCAGTGTCTAACCAACCGGTCTACAATTCCGACTAGAATCACTGCAAGCCATAGTTTATTGACCATGACGTCATCGAGTTGTTTATACAGCTTTACTTCATCACTACTCTTATATTATTAATATTTAGAATATATATAGATGTGTGCAGTGAATTTAAGCAATATTTAAAAAAAATGTAATATGCACTTTGTATTTCATGCTCAATAACATCAAAAATTGCGGTATATTGATGCAAACTGATTTTATTTGATATTTAAAAATGGCGGTAGCTAAAGTTCATCCACTTATCTAAATAATTCATTTCGGAATATTATATTTAGTAACTTGAGCAATGGAAGCGAAAAATATCTGAAATTAATAAAGAACGAAACAAAATACAAGAATTATCTCAGAGAGATATAGAAACCATTGGCGTTCCTTCAAATTACTTATCCCAGCATTATCAAAGATTAGGGCGAAAGCCTCTTAGGTGGAGTAACTTCTTAATTAAAAATTTATTGTTATTAGTTTGCATTTTGTGAAAACGGCTGGATTCATTAAGCGTAAATTGATACATTATATACTATCCAATTGCGTGTCCATATTCAATTTACGCTTAATAAATCCAGCCACACATTTAGATCCTTTAATTAAGATAGAAGCGTTTTAAGTTATCATCTACTACTATATAAATATTTTATTGGAATTTATGAATATATTTGACTTAAATAAAATGACAATTCGAGATGATGGAGATCGTGAAATACAATATTAATCAAAAGAATCACTCGAATAAATTTAAAAAATCTGTAATACCTCCTTGCATTCAGACTGAAACGGATAATTCATTTGGAAACTATTGAAAAATCACCAACACACGAAATGTAAATGTAATCGGATGCAATATACAATGATTGATTTGAAAAGCCAGTAAAATAACATAAAAAGTAGCCTCGTTTCGTTTTTCTGGCGGAAACGTGCGACAGCTCTGAAAGCGTTTATTCATCAACCGAGAGAAATGTAGAATACGCAATTGAGTTTCCCTATTGGTTTGCATAGTAAATTGAATATAAATTGAATACTTCTAATGATGCATTATCTTTATTTCAATTAACTAGAACTCGAACATCAGGTGTAACATCAACATTTTATTGTTGGCATTCCAATATGAAAATTTTTCTGATTAATTACTACTTTTGATATCATCAGAATTGCATTATCGTTTCGATTTTTCTCTGATATTACTATTCCTGTCATTGTTCTGACAGTTGGAGCTGAACTTCAAATTCAACAGATTAAGGGAAATATTCATCTTTTGGATTGATTAGGCCGATACTTGGTGTAAATTAATAAACATATCAAAACAATGGTTAATAATAACAATTTACACATTTATTAGAAGAAATAATGCATGACGCACGTTTCGGTGGAACTTCACCTTCTTCAAAGCTAATGGCAACTAACTGTGTTTTTCTGTTATATCGAAAACAAGAAATAAAGAGATGACAAAACGTGTAGAAGGGGTAAATATAAAGATGGTTACAAATAATTATTATAATAGGAAAAACCAATTCTGAACTGCTAGTCAGGTAGTTCGGTAATTTTGGAAAGGTTAAGAAGGGGGCTCGAAGTATGATCGATTTGGTTATTCAATAGGAGACCGGAATACTTGTATTTATTTATCTGTAATGATTCTAAAAAATTAAGTTTGATTCTCTTACTTTCGGTATTTAAAATTTTAAAATCGAAATTGAATGTGTGATTTTCTTGGATTAAATGGTTTGCATAATGTGAATCCGACTTCTGATTAACAAAGATACGTTTGTGTTCTGAAATTCTAGTTTGAAAATTTCTGAAAGTTCTACCAATGTAAAACTTATCACAATCACCACAATTAATTTTATAAACTCCTGATTTATTATCTTTATGAACTTTGGATTTATTATTTTTATATCATTTCCTAAATATTCATCTTATTATCTTAATTATTTCATTCTGGTAACTGTTCACTGTTACATTCTGTACATCCGATTTGTGATGGTTATATCTATTTCTATTTGTATTTTTTTTTTGAAAGAAAGGTATTGTCTATTTTCAAATTAAACACTTGGCGAAATAATAACAAATTTACTTGGGAATTGTTTCGGGTCACTAGCCTCTTCATAAGTTTCCCTAAGACCTTGAAGTTTTTAATTTGAAATTTTTTTATTTGAAATAAATATTAAAACGTTTTCAATTTCCAACAAGAACTCTGCTAAAGGTCAATCAACAATATTGTGAATATTTTATTTCGAGATTTAATTTGCATTAAAATAGAGAGATGAAACGATTAATTAATTTCCGTTTCATCTTGATTAATTTTGCTATGAAAGCGAACACTATAAACTACGATCACTGTCATGAAACTCGAGAAGCGAAACAATAATACTCCCCTAAGACTATTTGAAATGGAGTAGAATCTCCATTATGTGCTCTAGCTAAACACAAATATGTGAAAGCAAGAAATAACCGGCGTCTACAGTAACTTATGTGGGTATCTTATTGAATCGGGGGGTTGAATGTTTCTCAGATGAAATAGTTCCAGAAGAAAATTAAAAAAATTCACTTCTTCTACTCGTATCACTGAAATGCAATTTTATACATCGTTAAAAATGCGCGAAGTTAAAGTTTTAATAGCGGTGCGTAAAGTGCAAACCTATATGAACATGTTTGCGAAATGAAACTATGAGTTTAACGATTTTCACATATAATAAAACAACAGTTGCACAACGCGTTGCGCTGTCACTACCAGCTTCTTCAGGTGCGAGTCTGCGAGTTTCAAACTAAAACTAAAATATCTAATGCAAGGTTTGCAAAGTACAACTACAAATTTGAGAAATCCATTCTGGGATTCTATGAACAAACTACCTTCATTCATTTAAAAGGTTAAGAAGGGGAAGCTGTTCACATCCAATTGGTTTTTAACCCTTTCAGGGCAACTGGTTAGCTAGGAAGACCAGAGTTTGTTAGTCATGAGTAAAACTGCTCGTTGGCTAATTCAGTATACCAGTGTGTTTTGTGGGTTGTCTAACATAGCAAAATTTGACGTGTTCATCGAAGACAGACCGAAATAAGTCGAAGCGCGTATAAAGCTGGATTTATAGTTTGACGGACTGTAAGCGTAGACGCAACGCAATAATATAAAGTATAGAATGTATGTACTCTTGTTTATAAATGAACGTAAACGCATGACGTAAACGCATGACGTAACGTATGTGAAACGGACTGGAACGGGAGAGTTGACCAACATTCATCTTTTACAATGCGTTTCTTACGTCCGGCCAATCAAAAGAAAGAATTCTGTGTGATGTCAGCCCACTGTCAGATGTCACTTGTCCCGTCTTCAGTTAAGTAAAGTTAGTTGTTTTTAATTCTTGTTTTGTTAATTATTCACAATAGATCAATAATTAGAATATTATAATACAAATTGAAACCAACACAGGCTATTTACGATTAATATAATTTGTAGGTTATGTTGAACGTCACTCATCACCTTAACCTCTACCCATGCGCAAAAATTCCGTTCCGTCAAACTATAAATTGTAAAATTTTTTACAGTCCGCTTGTTACGTATTCAGTGCGTCTACGTTTACAGTCCGTCAAACTATAAATCCAGCTTTACGTGCATTTGTTTACTATAATTGGACACTACTTGGATCTGCTGAAACTGTGTGAATTTGTTATTTTTATTTATGAACGGTGGAAAAATGGCTCCAAAGTTATTTACTTATATCTTACTTATGCATTTTCATGAATATATTGAACGTAAATGTTTCCTTTCTTTCGAAATTACTAATTTCGTTGGGGTCTCCTGAAGTGACCACTGGGCTGGGCACTTACGTAATCGTGTTATCTTATTTTAGTTCTGAGGAAGCAAGTTTGGAGTACCTACCTTCTGAATAGGCTTGCCAATTTTCGAAAGGATCGACCCGGGAGATTTTTTTAAGGAGTTTAGTAGGGAGAGGGTTGAAGAAAATGTCAATATCATTTATTTATTTTTAATTTATATATACTCTGCTTCTAATATTTGACGGTTTTTCACCACAAAATCATAATCATTAAAAATCGAAGTTTGATTAGTAGAGCGCGGTTGCGTATAATTTAAAAAAAAACTGGGGAAATTAGTCACCCCGGGAAGTCGGGAGATTGACCATTATTACCGGAGTCATCCGGGCAATCCGGGAGGGTTGGGAACTCAATAACTGAATATTCAGAAAATCTTCATGCAGATGAGTTCTATGATTTGTAAGAAATGTTCAGCGTGCAAAGTAGAATTGTGTTTGAAACATGACAAAAACTGTTTCATGTTATATTACGCAAAATAGGTTATATTGTTTGGTTATATGTTCCTACTGGTTATGTGGAGTGACCACATCCTGCAGGATAATCCTTGTGTTTTTTTATCTTGAAATTTGTTTCATTTTCTTCGAGTATCTCTAATAAACCATTATCAAACCATACATAATATTTTTTCCACAAAAAAATAATTTGGGCCGGAAAGGGTTAAGTAACTTTTGGGAATTTTTATGCCTATTAATTTCTAAAGTTTCCATAAGATTTAATTTTGAACCTTTTATTCCGAGATGTAGAATTTCGAAATCCGAATTGAAGTCATGTTTCTCTTTTATTAAATGTCTAGCATATATTGAATATTCGTTATGATTCATGTAACTTCACCTATGTTCCGTAATTTTTTTTTTAAATTTCTATGTATCCGACCTACATATATTTCATCGCAATTTCCGCATATAAGTTTATAAACTCCCGATTTACCGACCTTATCTATTTTTGACTTGTTGTTTTTTTATGTATTTTCCTTGACTATTTCTTGTTCTGAATGCTAAATTGAAATCTAAATTAGAGAAAAATAGTTAATGGAATCAGTCGTTACTACGTGATAATTTAACATGATGAACAAAACTAAATTCGAGTTTACTACGTTTATTATCACATACGTTGATGATGTAATTGCTCGTTTTAAGGGCACCGCGAGACAATAAGATTAGTTTTTGAATTATATTAATAGCATTCACCCAAATATAAAGTTCAAAATTGAAAAAGAATTGGATCGACAGATAAACTTCTTGGATTTAACTATCTTTCATAATAATAATACCTTGAGTTTCGATATATATAGAAAACCAACTTTCACCGATATATGTATTCCGTCGGATTCAAATCATCCGCTTTTCCATAAACATTCAGCTTTTAATTCAATGATCCACAGAGCGTTTTCAATTCCATTATCCGTAACAAATTTAGCAAAAGAAATTTCGACTATAAAAATAATTGCTTCAAATAATGGTTTTCATACAAGTTTGATAGATAAAATGATAAACAAGGAACGTAGTCAACTAGCGTACAACAGCATATGTACGCCTAAAAGTAGAAAAATCGGAAAAATTCACATCTTTAACATATTTTGGTCATCTAACAGTAAAAGTTGCTAATGTCATACCTAAATGTAATATTAAAATTGCTTTCAAACCTAAGACAAAACTCTCAGGATTTTTATTCAATGCCACAGATATCACTTCAAAATTTGAAAGTTCAGGAGTTTATAAGTTGATTTGTCCTGTATGTAAAGGAGTATATATAGGTCAGACTGGTCGATCGTTCAAGACAAGATTTAAAGAACACCAAAAATCTTTTTTGAAAAATAAAACGGATTCAACGTTTTCGAATCATTGCCGTGAAAACCATCACCCGTTTCCACAAATAGATAACTTTCAAATCATGCACAAATTACCAAAAGGAACCAAACTTACTTACTTAGAATCATTAGAAAATTTTAAACTCAATCATAATGCAAAAGATACCTTGCTGAACGACCAGATTGACCTGATATATTCTCCTATATTTAGTGTATTCAAACAATAACGACTTTTCTAAGAACATTTTATTGTACCAATTTGGGAAATCCACTTGGATTAGCCCTTCTTGAAATGTGTTCCTCTTGTCTATTTAGGTACCTGCAATAATTCTTTCCCACCCGTAAGCGCAAAACTATGATTCTGTATTCAGTTCTTAACTCAATCTGCCCGATGATGGTCTAGTGACCGAAATTGTAATCGCAGTGTTATATTTTTCAAAGTATTTTGTGATAATAAACGTAGTAAATTCAAAAAGAAAAATAATTTCAATTTGTTGGAAAATAAGTTAAACTATTATATTTAATTCCTTCTGGTTTGATCAATGGGAATATTTGTGAAATTGCCATCTTATGATTTTTCTACCTTATTATTTTATCTCTAATGTTTGGGTCATACCCGTTATTGACTGCTATCTGCTTGATTATATAAAGTTCTCTGTTGAAATTTGTAAGAAAGTGTAAGAAAGTTTATATTATACAATTTTCATGCAGGAGAAAAACAATTACTACCATAGCTACCCCATATACAATACGAAAGATCTAAAGACTTATTATTCTCATCAAGTTGAAAACAGATATATAAATTCGTCTTTAATTTTATTACTTTGTCATTGTTGACATACTGTCACCAAATAAACCGTAACTCCCCCTCGCTATAAAATTATTGTATTTTATTTTTTGTGCTATCAATTGGCATTCTAACTTTTTTCGCAAGAAAAAATTCACAAAGAAGACAGAAAATAAGAAATAAAATTTATTACAACTTTTTTCTATAAATGAGTCAGGTAAAAAAAGGAAAGAAGGTTTCAAAATATTTGAACAGGTGTTGCGAAAACGTGATTTTCCCACTTATCATCTCAAATGTTAAATTAAGTTTATTTAGTACCTCAATAAGGTGCGAAAGTATTATTGGTGGGGAATATTAGAAGTCTGGATAATAAACATAGTCAAATGACTCCAACGAATATAAGTCGATTCTTCGTCTATATACAATTAATTTTTAAATTTAATTTATGATTTGAATTATTGAAAACTACAACTTACAAGCTATAGAGAAAGTTTCTAATTTCCAAATTCATGAATAATACAGAAAATGATGAAGGAATGTAAATTCTAACTACAGATAATATATATGCTGAATGTGTCATTAAAAGTTTTATTAAAAAAAATTATTAAATAATAAATTCCCATAATGAAGTAGGTAATATCTCTGTTGCTCAATTTTAATTTACGATAAGAAAAAAGTCAACGTCTATTTTAACTAAGTCGTCTTTTTAAAAGGCTCTCAAATAATCCAACCTCCTTTCTCCTGCTGTTCTGATGTATATGGCAAAATATCAGAATTAAGACTGGAGGAAAGCAGCGAAAACCATTGTAATGTTTTACGATTCAGTAAATTATTAGCAGAGTCTGAGCTAAGCCACTTTGCTGAACTTTCATCAAGGGATTACTTATAAAATGGAAAGGCAGTGAACCCATTATGGATGTTATGGACACAGCCATACACATCCCAATAGATTAGGGAGGATTTAGGAAATAAATTTATTAAGACTTGAAATTTGAAATTTGTCATGTATGCCTCGAATTATCATTTAATATTCTCGGAATTATATGTTGGACAATTTATGGTATGAATAGTCTTATTTCAACGTTAGATATACCTGCGATTGAAATTTTTTTTTTAATAGGGGAGACCGGGTACAAAAGTAACGGCGGGTAGAAAGTAACAAATGCTCTGTAGGTTTAAAGAATTGTCAAAACGCCACTTAGCTGCTGTCAGGTGATAGCCAGTGGCGCCACCTTCAGTTGCATTCAATCGCCGCTCGCGCCACGCACTGTTAGATCGCGTGAGAGGACGCTACGTGATTTCACAAATCAAAAGTACATTTTTTGACGTTTACTCATTTAATGTTTATGCAGTATTAAAGGGATGATATTAATCTGAATATTTGCTTAATGATACTTGATTAGATTGATTTTACAGTGCTTAAATTCGTTTTTGTCTAGCATGTTCCGTTTCAAGGCTATCTTTCATGTTCTAACAAAAATGCTGTATGGTACAAAAGTAACGCAGCCCTATGGGTACATAAGTAACATGTTACTTTTGTCCCCGTATTGATTCACTCTAAGTAAACTTTTTATGTGTGTGTGTGTTTATTTCAACAACATGCCGCGACAACGCACAATAACCACCGCACGAATAACAACTATCATGTAAGTCTATCGAAAAGCGGCTGAAGAGCATTTTAATGATGGTGAAAAAATTAGAGCCATAGCAAGAAGAATTGAATGTCTGCCATGTTACATTGCATAGATATATAAAAAAATTTGAGCTAGAAATACTGGCGCAGTTGTAGACAAGGAAAATAAATTAGGCGACGAAGTTTGCTTCTACCTCGTTTGTTTAGAAAATTTTAGCAATAGTCGACTGAATGAGCAAAGTTTACATTATTTCGAATGCAAAATGTGGTCTCATAGGTACTGAATGCGTCAATGAATTATGTGTGCCATAATTGCGAGTCTGAATAGAGAAAACTGACACTGAATTTTCCAATAAATATTTGTTTGCTTAAATATGTCATATCATATTCATTACAAACCCCTTTGCCCTGTTACTTTCGAACCACAACGTGTTACTTTCGGCCCGCCAACGTGGTCGAAAGTAACAAATGACAAATTTTTTTAAAGTTTCTGTGATTCATGCAAAATACACAATAATAAGGTAATTTAAGATGCTAATGTATAGAACATAAACGGAATTTATGTATGGATATATCAATTTCACCGAAATAATAACACCTAACGAGAAACCAAGGCGAAAGTACAAAATGTTACTTTTGTACCCGGTCTCCCCTAATATGAGATAATCATGTGTGTTTCGAATCCAACATAACTTTTACTATAAATGTTATGCAGGCTGCTAGGTCAGCAAATTGTCGCTCGACTTGGCATTCTTAAGAATTAAGATGAAGAACAAAATCGCGACAAAATTTTGGATTCAAAGACCAAACCCCTCCCTCTCTTCCAACATTTTTATGAATTCGGAAGCAATATAGAAATAAATATTGTTTGTTGGACCACATATTCCAACCTGGGAAAAGCGATTTAACCCTTTCTGGCCCAAATTATTTTTTTGTGGAAAAAATATAATGTATGGTTTGATAATGGTTTATTAGAGATACTCGAAGAAAATAAAACAAATTTCAAGATAAAAAAACACAAGGATTATCCTGCAGGATGTGGTCACTCCACATAACCAGTAGGAACATATAACCAAACAATATAACCTATTTTGCGTAATATAACATGAAACAGTTTTTGTCATGTTTCAAACACAATTCTACTTTGCACGCTGAACATTTCTCACAAATCATAGAACTCATCTGTATGAAGATTTTCTAAATATTCAGTTATTGGGTCCAACCCTCCCGGATTGTCCGGATGACTCCGGTAATAATGGTCAACCTCCCGACTTCCCGGGGTGACTAATTTTCCCAGTTTTTTTAAAATTATACGCAACCGCGCTCTACTAATCAAACTTCACATTTTAATGATTATGATTTTGTGGTGAAAAACTATCAAATATTAGAAGCAGAGTATATATACCTAAATTAAAAATAAATAAATGTGATTGACATTTTCTTCAACCCCCTCTCAACTAAACTCCTTAAAAAAATCTTCCGGGTTGGTCCTTTCGGAAATTGGCAACCCTATTCAATAGGTAGGTACTCCAAACTTGCTTCCTCAGAACTAAAATAAGATAACACGATTACGTAAGTGCCCAGTGGTCACTCCAGGAGACCCCAACAAAATTAGTAATTTCGAAAGAAAGGAAACATTTACGTTCAATATATTCATGAAAATGCATAAGTAAGATATAGAAAAATAACTTTGGAGCCATTTTTCCACCATTCATAAATAAAAATAACAAATTCACACAGTTTCAGCAGATCCTCTAAGTAGTGTCCAACTATAGTAAACAAATGCACGTTATACGCGCTTCGACTTATTTCGGTGTCTTCGATGAACACGTCAAATTTTGCTATGTTACACAACCCACAAAAACACACAGTTATACTGAAATAGCAACGAGTTTTACTCATGACTAACAAACTGTGGTCTTCCTAGCTAACCAGTTGCCCTGAAAGGGCTAAAAAAAACTTGGTGTCATTCCAGCTGGTTGTTATGAAGATATCTGGAAATATGACTATCCAATATTATATTTCTGGTGAAAGATATATGCTGAAGAAGTAACAGAAACAGGAGCTTCCATGAATACTTCAATATGATGCTCGAATACGATGAGATCAAGTCAGTAAATTTATCGAAAAGGTCAGCAAGTATCCCAACAGCCAGAATGTTAATCTATCAGAAAACGTTTATTAACCGAACCGCAAATCTATGGAATGCTCTACCCTCAGAAATGTTTCCGGCTTGCTACGATTTCCAGCGGTTTAAATCCAGCATAAACCGTCATTTACTGAAATCATCCTGTGGGCGCTCGAGACGCGTTCTAAGCTTTCCCTTTACCCGAGAATCGTTCAGAAAAAAAAGGAAGGAAATTCAAGGACAATGAGATATTCTAGAAGCTTTATGGATAATAGAGAAAGCATATAATAGTCGATTAATGTTTGCAGCATTTGGTAATAAACAACATAGGCCATGCCAACTTTGCTTTGTAATATTTTCATATACATATATCGATCTCTATTATTGAATATTTTCTGTTTTATGAGATACTCTTCTTGGAAGTCATTGTCATGAGAAAATCTTGCGCGGAAAATAATTAGTCTGGCTGTATTTGGATTCAGGGAGACATTTCATTTATGTCATGCAATCAACATTCAAAAAATCGAGTCGGGACTCGGGCACGAAGGGTTCCGTTGGCTATGCCCCGCTTAAATATTCATTTTATTATTTATTATTGAAGTAAAAATGTATGGGAGCCCCCTCAAATATTTATTTCATTTTAATTTTATTATTTATTTTTAAAGTGAATATACAATTGAGTATTTAGTGAATATTCAAAATGCTTACCTGTTGCCATTATTGATATCGAGAGAAAAGGGGGTAATTACCCCCCAGAAGAGAATTTGCAACACTAAATCTTCGAATGAAATTGAAAATATATCAAACATTGTACGAAAACTAATGAAATAGGTTTTTTCATATTATTTCATATTCCACGTAGCATATCCCTTTCCGACCCAAATTATTTTTTTGTTGAAAAAATATTATATATGGTTTGATAATGGTTTATTAGAGATACTCAAAGAAAATGATACAAATTTCAAGATTGAAAAACGCAAGGATTATCCTGCAGGATGTGGTCACTCCACATAACCAGTAGGAACATATAACCAAACAATATAACCTATTTTGCGTAATATAACATGAAACAGTTTTTGTCATGTTTCAAACACAATTCTACTTTGCACGCTGAACATTTCTTACAAATCATAGAACTCATCTGCATGAAGATTTTCTAAATATTCAGTTATTGGGTTCCCGACCCTCCCGGATTGCCCGGATGACTCCGGTAATAATGGTCAACCTCCCAACTTCCCGGGGTGGCTAATTTCCCCGGTTTTTTTAAAATTATACGCAATCGCACTCTACGAATCAAACTTCGGTTTTTGAAGATTATGATTTTGTGGTAAAAAACTGTCAAATATTAGAAGCAGAGTAGGTATATATAAATTAAAAATAAATAAATGATTGACATTTTCTTAACCCCCTCCCTACTAAACTCCTTAAAAAAATCTGCCGGGTTGGTTCTTTCGAAAATTGGCAAGCCTATTCAGTAGGTAGGTACTCCAAACTTGCTTCCTCAGAACTAAAATAAGATAACACGATTACGTGATTACGCCCAGTGGTCACTTCAGGAGACCCCAACAAAATTAGTAATTTCGAAAAAAAGGAAAAATTTACGTTCAATATATTTATGAAAATGCATAAGTGAGATATAAGTAAATAACTTTGGAGCCATTTTTCCACCATTGATAAATAAAAATAACAAATTCACACAGTTTCAGCAGATCCTCTAAGTAGTGTCCAACTATAGTAAACAAAAGCACGTTATACGCGCTTCGACTTATTTCGGTCTGTCTTCGATGAACACGTCAAATTTTGCTATGTTAGACAACCCACAAAACACACTGGTATACTGAAATAGCCAACGAGCGGTTTTACTCATGACTAACAAACTGTGGTCTTCCTAGCTAAACAGTAACACTGAAAGGGTTAAAAAAGAAATAAATAAACAAACGAAATTTATCAGAATATATAGATCCTAGATAGATCATACCTAGATCAGTGAAGAGTATGCGAAAGTTTATGTGGTTGCATAAGTAAATTCAAGTAAATTGGTGTTTACACGCGATGCCTCGGCTTCACTCATTCAGAAGCAGGGGTGCGGGTTGCCGCATCGTTTGGTCCAAATTCTTCAATACAAATTATGAAAATTATACAAATTCAGATCTTTTGTTATACATACTCACGATTATGGAAAGAATTCCGCCGATGACGATTTCTTATCTGCAGAAATAAAACCCACTGAATTTAGATTATAACATCCCTCGAGTTCTATGTTTTATGTGAATTCCCTACATCTTGTAAAACCTGAAGTGACGTACGTACGTTATACCTATATGATCTGATGCGCATTTCTTCCAGTTCCTAGTTGAGACTTGAAACTTGAAATTACTTTAGATCGCACACTATCCTTCAAAAAACACTTAACAAATGTAGCTGCTAAATTAAGAACGAGAAACAACATAATCTCCAAATTAAGCGGCACAAGTTGGGGTGCCTCAGCTGAAACGCTCCGTTGTTCTTCTCTGAGCCTTTTGTACTCCACAGCCGAGTACTGTGCACCTGTCTGGCTAAACAGCCCGCATTCAAAATTGGTAGATGTCCAACTCAACAACACCCTACGATACGGCTCTGTGCAATATACCTCCAGCCCACCTACGACGCTCAGACGCTCTGTGCAGAGAATATAGAAAGATTCTAAGCAACCCACAGCTTCAAATCCATGAAGATATAGATGAACTTGGGCACAGGCTTCGTTCCAGAAAACCTCCAATCAAACAGCTGCAGTTCTTACCACAAACAACTTTAAACTAGAAGAAGAGTGGACACAATTCTGGCAAAAAAAAGTGTGCCCCCTGATATTTATGACAACCTTCATATAAACGAATCAGTTCCTGGATCCTCACTTCCTAGAAAAACATGGTGCTATCTAAACCGCATCCGTACCGAAACTGGCATCTGTTTAGATTATTTATACAAATGGGGAAAAACTCAAAGCAACATTTGCGATTGTGGCGAACGACAAACCATCCATCACCTAGCCACTCCATCGACTGTCACCTGGATCGAAAACTTAGACATTAAGATCTAAAATTGTTATTCTTTTGTTTGATAAAATTGAGTAGATTAAGATACATGTATTGCCATACGATAAATAAATAATAATAATACTTGAAATTACTGATTTCTGAGAGATTATTAAGTGAAGAAAGATTTTATAAATTATAGTGAAGTGATATTAATGAACAAAAAAAAAAACTTGAATTTACTATGTTTATTATCACAAAAATACTTCGAAAAATATAACACTGCGATTGCAGATGTAAGTGCAAATCTATAATTATGTATTCAGTTCTTAACCCAATCTGACCGATGATGGTCTAGTGACCGAAATCGCAATCGTTTTATTTTTGTTCATCATTTTAAATTATCACGTAGTAACGACGCATTCAAATATTTGATATTGTTAAGTTTTTTTTTAGTAGTAAGAGTCAATAACCATCTAACATCCAATTCATATACTGTTTTCACCTGATGTGATCTTTTTCACTTTTCTGATATTTTTCCTTCAAATTTTGAATAGCCTATTCCTAGGGTTTTCATATTTTTTCTTGGGTTTTATATATATTTTATTTCTTAACTGTTATGTATATTTTATGATGAGTATTGTATGTACATGTCTTCGCAATTATTTTATATTTTTTTGATGTAGAATAAAAATGTTGAATTATGGATGAGCTAAGATCAATCAACACCCCTCCCTCCGCCGCTTTCGCTTAAGCTGATTATCTTATACCATAGTTCAGGTCAACTCCCTAAAACTTGCCACTAACACCCCCCCCCTAACTCAATCTCTGGATACGCCACTGGTTGTTGCCCTCTTTGAATATTCATTTAATTTTGTTTTTAGTATTTGTAGTTATAGCGACAACAGAAATACATAATTTGTGTAAATTTCAACTGTCTAGCTATCGAGGTTCTTGAGATACAGCCTAGTGACAGACAGACGGATGGCGAAGTCTTAGTTATAGGGTCCCGTTTTTACCCTCTTGGGTACGGAACTGTAAAAACGAATGAAATATCTGATATCTTATATAATAGCCCGGTCAATATACACATTCGACATAACACCACAGAGCCAAATATTGGTGGAGAGCTGGGGTTTACCATTACAGACAAAATGTCAGAAGTCCCCATCGATCCTATGTGTGCTAAAAAAGTTATTCGGGGTCAAAGGTCAACATTTGAGGTTTTTTAGATTTTTCTCGAAAACGGTAAGTTTTATCAAAAAAAGACTTCAGACCAAAGTTGTAGATCTCAATATTTTCTACAAAAATGGCCTTCATGATTTTTTTCCTAACAGTTACCATTCCAGAGATATCGCGATTCTAAGAGTCGTATTATACATGATATGCACACATTTCCACGCCACCTGTGAGGTAGTGTACTGGGCGCGTTTTTTTTTACCGTGGTTTCCCCTGTAGGCCTACTCCCCTAAATGTCATGACAATTTAAGGATAATTTAAGGGATTAATACCCGTCAAGTTCTAGATATTACCTTATTATTGATACTGATTATTGATATTGCTATTGATTATTGGGTTAACTATTGTTTTGATTTCTTTAGATAGGTATTTTAATCAGAGTCATGCTCTTGAAAGTCTACTTCAACAGTCATGTCTTCTTCGATTTCTTCTTCTTCCTCTTGCTGGATGTTCATAAATTGTTTAAATGTGGCCGAGTCATTGGTATCTTCATTAAAATCAAAGGAATCTTTCGTCTATTGTTTACTCAACTGGATATTTGAGCAAGACTGACCTTGACAATTGGTACACGCTGGAGAACACAGCAACCCGACCTTTTTACAGCCACATTTGGCACTACAACCTTTTTTGCAATTGCAAAAAATAGTGTTGAGGAGTTGTTCTGGAGCAGGTGGAAGTAAAGTTTGAATCGGTTCCAGAGTATTATCTATCAATTTCCAACCCCAGTCTTCTGGGTTCAGTTGATTGCCTAGGCATGTTTGAACTTGATAGTATACTCGATACAAGTGTTGAATAGCAGATGCCGATGTTGGAGGAAGACATGATAGTTGTACTTGTTTCTTATTTCGCGAATTTTTTACAAAAGTTAAGTATCGGTATTTATCAATGGAAGTAATTTTTTTTGGAGCTCCATAAACCGCAAGAAGAAAGCGAATTCCCTCCGTAATTATTGTTTGAGGCGTGGAATCAATTTCTGTATATACTTTAGCGCAGTCAGTTAAATCTTTTTTCCGAATAATTCAAATACTGACGTTTTGCCCCTTCTGTACATTGCTGACGGAGTGTCGCAGCCGGTTATCGCATGTAAAAATAAAATATAGTTTTGGCATTTGGGAGAAGCAGATAAACTTTTCGAAGAATATATTTCTGTTCGCTGTTGAGCCCTTCCTGGTTTAAGAAAATAAATAATTTTATCCGTTAGAGACCTAGCAGTAAGTAGTACTAACAAATCAACATCTTCACCAACTACAATTGTGTTTGTTTCATTAAGTTTTTCTATAGGACATCTGCGTCATTTTGAGCTTGTTTCACTGCAATATTCGTAGCTGTTAATTTGTCACTTTACATGGAAATGAAACGGGATTTATTATTAATGTTAGCAAAAAATTGTTGTTGATTCGCTGGAACTGTCATAAATTCATCAAAGATAATCTCGGAACCCGATATACGAGGCTTATAGGTATGTGCATATCATGTATAATGCGACTCTTAAAATCGCGATATCTCTGTAATGGTAACTCTTAGGAAAAAAATCACGAAGACCATTTTTGTAGAAAACTTTAAGATCTACAACTTTGGTCTGAGATTCTTTTTTGATAAAACTTACCGTTTTCGAGAAAAAACCAAAAAACCTCAAATGTTGACCTTTGACCCCGAATAACTTTTTTAGCACACATAGGATCGATGGGGACTTTTGACATTTTGTTTGTAGTGGTAAACCCCAGCTCTCCACCAATATTTGGCTCTGTGGGAATTTTTGTTATTTGACCACTATTTTTATGTCCAAATTGATTGGGCTATAAAGAGCGAAAAATAGTTTTTCTCCGATCGTGGGAAAAGTGACACTATTTCGACCTGTTTTCTATGCGAAAAGCTCAACATTCCAGAATAGTGGTCAGTTGCTAAGCAATTAGAAAATGCGGTAATATTCTTACCGCACTGCTGTAGCGTGCGGTAATGTAACAAATGGATTATTACATTAAAATGAAACAAAGTATGGTTTTAATTTTTATAATTGTTGTTAATATTTACATTTTTTGTATCCTGTAGCTTGACGTTTTAAAACTGCTCTCAGTTTTTGGTACTGGGCAATATTAATATTATTTTTAACAGACAAAGTTGATCGAAGCATGGAATAATGTGCCCACAACGTCGAAGATTTCATTGTTTTAGCCAATTCAGCAACATACGCCATCAGTATATTCTCAGAAAAGGATACACTGTTGTTTTTTCTACAAAAATTCATGAAGCGTTGGTACGCAAGTTCATTACTTCTCTCTGGATTTCGCCGGAAGTAAATTAAGTGAAGCCCCGTTCGCGGCTTCTACTAGTTCAGGAGTCGTGCAAGACAACAAATAATCACTGTCAGTGTTCATGTTTACTAATTCTTTTTTAATTCCTTATAAAATACAACGAATCAAACAAAACCAGCTTTAAAATTATTTTACTTTTGTCATAACAGAGTAATTTCCATGGTTACTACTTCTATATTTCAATATGAACATAGAGAAACCTATTTAAACTTACTTGATTACATCTTGGATGAAATATTTTTTAATTAATTAATTTTTTAAATATAAATCAACGATCGGAGAAAAAATAGTATGTATAATTCGTGGGAAAAGCATATTCCCAAACTCCTGTGTTACCAGACTCGTCGCTACGCTCCTCGTCTGGTAATTATCACAGTCGTTTGGGAATATTATGCTTTTCCCACTAATTATACAATATACTATTATTCTTCCACTTTAGAAGCACTGGATCTCGCATAGTCTCTCCTAGATCAGTTAACAGTCTCACAAACATAATACTCTCATGGCAAAAAGAGGATTCATATAATAGCCGAATGAAAATCAGAAAATAGTCATCAGAGAACCTTGAAGGGTTCTAG
Source organism: Cynegetis impunctata (assembly GCA_030704885.1). NCBI lineage: Eukaryota > Metazoa > Arthropoda > Insecta > Coleoptera > Coccinellidae > Cynegetis > Cynegetis impunctata. The sequence continues at coordinate 120,494 of JARQZK010004396.1, read as the reverse complement.
TAAATTCTCTTCCTCGTTTCACAGCCATTAATTTTCAATGTATTCCCTGAAAATTCATAATTTGACGCTTCAGTTCCTCCGAGGCGAAAACGCAATACGACACCATTTTTCACCAAAAAAAAAAATTAAATTTTAATCTTCCGCAGGACGGATTCGGATTTATCCGACCTTAATTGGCGTAATTCGAAGATGTAAGCGTAAAAACGGACACGAAAAAAACGGGGAGATGAATTACGTACATTACATGAGATATCATTTATCACACTTTTTAAATACTCATTAAACGCGTCTAGTCCGTTCTCGTTAAGCGTTGTTTTCCTCTCTCGCTCCCTTATTTGCAGGAGAAAGTCGTTAATCATTCGTTGTAGAGACGAGAAGAGACGGACGCGAACATGGGACACCATCTTTGAAACCATCTTCAGATGACTGCCTCAGTTGATGGAAGGCAGGATGAAATTACTACAATTAGAGGAGTGCCATATTTTTAAACCATTTTTATTTGAATATATAGTTTTATTTTTCACTTGTATTATATTTGTTGATTTAACCTTAGATAAGGTTGCTATAAATACACTCATTATGCCCTAGGGCATTATGAGCGGGCATAATGGATCATAACGCCCGCTAATTGTACGAGGACAACTGAAGCCACTTCCGTGGTCTACCGAGGCCTCTATCCTTATAGTATGTATACAGCGAGTTAAATTTATAAATAAATATTTTTTGATAAATTTGTAAACATCCTATACTAAGCGGTTGTTCAGAGTAAGTAATATATTTGTTATCTTTTCCTTAATTTGTATTTTTTAATGTTAATTCGAACCTTTTTGAAGGTTATGAAATTTTAATATTTACAGATAACATGTGGCATTTTAATTTGCCACTCGTTATTTGAGAATATAATACTATTTGAATAAAGTATAAACTTTAAAATAAAAACACTTGGCTTATGTTTCACAATATAATTATATTGTGAAACATAAGCCAAGTGTTTTTATTTTAAAGTTTATACTTTATTCTTTATGATGTTTCACCAAGTGATGTGCGAGAATTCAATCTCAGTTATAATACTATTTCTCATAAAATATAAAATAAAAATATTTCTTAAATTCTCTTTTCTAAATTTCAATTTTAGAAGAAAAGCGATTTAAAAATGAGTTTGCCAAAGAATTTTCACTTCATACATATGTACTTTGTACGCACGTACTTTTTTTCACTCGAAGTAAAGATCTTTGAAATTTTTATATATCAGAAACGAAGATAACTATTCGAAAATAATTATTCTTCATATATAAATATCAGGTGTTTGTAATTTTTCTCGAGGGTTTGAAGGCATTATTTTAGGTAATTTGAGAAAACAAAATTCAGAAAAATTATACTCATATATTTACACATACACATTTTTATCTAAAATTTATTTTTTTAAGTCAACTATTTTCATATAAGATGATAGTTCGTAGCGTTTGAAATATAAAATTATTTTCTTTTTCACTTGTATATTATTTTACCTTACGGTTGCTATATACAAACTCATTATGCCCTAGGGCCTTATGAGCAGCCATTATGGATCATAACGCCCGCTCATTGTACGAGGAGAAATGAAGCAACTTCCATTGATTAAATACTTCATAATCCTTGTCGTATACGACTCTGGATTTCTCCGGCAATGAATTATTCGCAGCTTTGGCTGCATTTTTTATGATATTCTAGGTTAAATTCATTTTCATTTCCATTATTTCTATAAGACTACACAAAGGAAGCAGCAATGACATCCACTAAATATGATGACAAAAATATTCACAAACGTCAAAATACCAACAAATGACATGCCTACTATGAGAAGGAAAATGGAAAGTAAAGGAGCAATGAACCGATTTTAAAATCGATTTTTCATTATAATAAAATAACTTTTTCGTGAAAAATAAAATCTTTAATGCACCACATGCGTTACTAGATCCTAACGCCGTGAGGATCTATATAACGCACTTGGTACATAAATAACTATTAGGATCTACGTTAGTTACACTGCCTTCTCAACCGATGCAAACTATTCCTTTAAAAATTTAAAAAAGCGCGTGCGTACAAAGTACACATGTCAGAAGTGAAACTCCTTTGGCAAACTAATTTTTAAATCTCTTTTCTTCTAAAATTAAAATTTAGAAAAGAGAATTTATCTATTGAATAAACTTATTTTATATTTTATGAAAAATGGTACTACTATATTGAATTCTCGAATGACGAGTGGCAAATTAAAATGCCACATGTTATTTGTAAATATTAAAATTTCCTAACCTTCAAAGGAATTAATATAAAAATTGTAAATTAACATGAAGATAACACCCACAACCGCTTAGTATAGGATGATTTACAAATTCATCACAAAATGTTTATTTATAAATTCAACTCACTGTAAAAATACTAAGGATGATGTAAATAAATGAAAGAGATTTGCGTTTACTGTAGTACAAGACGTTATGCGACAGAATCGCCATCTAAAGTTCTAATATTCAACTACTAAACAAATACATCAACAAATAGCGTGTATTTTTTCTCGATCTTCTTTTCTCTCACTCTCTCCCTCTTCTCGTTCCATGTGCTTCATGTTACGTTCGCCCTTTCTCACTTTCTCTCAATCGGTCTAAATTGCTCTCTCCCTCTTCTTGGTCAAAAACGTTACTTCCGTTTCATCCGTTAGAATTTTACCCTCATGCGCGCAAAGGGGTTCACTTCAAAAATGAAAAATGTGGACCAAAACCCAACTTTGGTTTTTTCGAAAAATCTGATTCGATTTAGCTTTTAATGCTTTCAAGAAATTCAATTAAAATTATCAGCCTCATGAATTAGTTTTTTAATATTCACTGGAGAAGTTTAGTATGATAAACGTATAGACTGAAGAGGCTTAATTGATTCGAAATCGAACAAATCCATATCAATACAATCCTCCACTTATATTCGGTTAATTTACCTATCGTTAGTTGTGTTAAATAGTTGTTTGTTGCAACAATTCATTTTTTTAAGTTTATCACTATTATTATTACAAGAAAATACTAATCCAAGGCTCTAGGACTTTATAGCTCCGTAATGTTATGAAATATATCAAAAAGTATACAGAGGAGCTAAATAACAATCAAATCAGAAACAAGTCGTGAAAAATAACTTAAATACAATTCCATACGCGAACAACTAAACTTTAATTAACATATATCGTTGCACTTCGAGTTTGGATTATTTGTGTTATAATTGTCTTTGAAAAAGTTCATGAACTTGTATTTCTAACTTCTTATGATTTGGATTTCCAATTGTTGAATAAGCAATCTGTTATAAAATTTTTCGTAATCCCATACTGTTATTTTGATTTGACGGTATTCAGATGACAATTGAAAAGTCAGTGTTAACGGCCGCCGGCCGTTATAATTTCATAACGGCCGGCGGCCGTTAAGAAATCACTTGTTCAAATATTTATTTCAAAACATCATTCTGCTTACAATAACAACATTGAAATCTTGGTCCACAGCGAGTTGGGAGAATAAACCTCTGATTTTCATTTCGCATGGGCTAATAATACATCTTCATTAACCACCTTTACATTCTTGCTTTTACGCCACATTTCAAAATTTTCATATTCTTTTTGATTTCGCTCTTGAGTTATTTTCGGCAGTTAATCAACACTCGCTGCACTGCACATGATTCTCCCAATATTTCTAAAGGAATTTGATTTTGTTCCTCAATTTCATCAATTTCATCCATGGTCGTCGTTAAAGCGAACTTGAGAACACAAACAACTGACGTTGTTTATAAAACTGTCAAACTGTTCCATGACAACAGAGTGCACGACGTTGGGATTTTCCTTTAGAATTGCGAGGTACGGGGTTTTTTCTTTCTTCGGAATCGAAATATAATCTTTCAACGGGATTACGAAAAATTTTTAACGACACACGGCCGATACGCAAATAACGGATTCGGTTAGTTATAATCCTCGGCTGCGCCTCGGATTGCAATATCCAACCTCATCCGTTATTTGCTACATATCGGCCTTGTTACGGTAATAACTATAATGGTATTTTGTGAGCAATTTTTTCTTGGATAATTTAAACGAAATGCCATCGTTTTTCAGTGAAAATAGATAACATTTATACAGGCTTAATTTACTGTTCAACGATCTATATGCTGTTATTAGGTTACCACGAAGTCTTCTGTCCTCAAGTTTGGGATCGAATGTTCTTCATAAGAAGGACGACTACTGTAAAGGATACGTGTTCCATCTCAGAACTGATTCAAGAGTACTAAAATCGTTAATAATACTCTAAGCAGACGAAGTTGGTCTACTATATCTCTAAAGTTGGTCTACTATATGTGCTGAAAATAGTCATGAAATTATTAAACTACCAACAGGTAACATGAAGCTCTATCTTTGCTACATACATGTCTTTTTGTTTTGTAATGGATTTTACAGTAGCACTTGAAAGTGCAATACGAGTTGCTTTATTGTATTCAAATGCTACAACCAGATTTCTACCCATTTATATTTTGAATAATTCGAAGGAATAGTTGAGAAACTTAATTTCCATATTAACGTTTGATTTAGAGTGATTGATGAATAAATTTGGATGATTTAATTGAAATTCAATCACCCATCCACGTAAGTTATATTCGAAATTCCCCCAACAGCTTGAACCATAAAAATTGATGGAAATCCCAATTTATTGCTGGTGTTACACAGAAACACTTGATAAATGTCTTCTACGATAGGTTAGAGAGCACTCCATCTTGTAGCCCATGTTCCCACATTTATATTTCAGTCACCATTAAAAACAATGCAACTGGCGAAAAGGAACATCAGCTGGGGTTGCCCAGATACTTTATCATGTTTCATTTTTCAGCAGTACTGAAAAGACACAATGCCAGCTCGTCAACTTGAAGAATTGAAGCCATTATCTTATAACAAAAGGGAGTTCAGTTCAACAAGTTCCACTGACAGGCTTTAGGTTTTAAAAGGAGAAAAAGTGCGACTCCAAAAGGTCCACGAAAACACGTGGAATTGTCATAATGGAGTTGATTAATCTAAGAATATATTAATAATCTTGTGAGATGCTTCGTTAGTAGTGCGAATAATAAATTAATCAGGACATATGGAATACATCTTCTCTTTTAAAATTATTTATGGAATTAAATGAAACACTTGGTTTCATTATACACTTAACTTAGTTTCACTCACTCGACATATGTTTCGAGCTATAAATCCATTATCAAGACTATTCGATTATTATATATTGTAAAGTCTATTGGTCTCGACAAATAGAAAGGGCACTATATAAGAGACAAAGCAAATTTGTTTATCATGTCTTTTTTTTGGATAACTATTCTATCCTTAATCAGTTCTCTGAAATAATCAAAATAAAAAATTGAAAATAATATAGGTACACATCTATCAGATTACTAGACTGGATATTATTATACCATGTTCAGAACACAACATGTATAGATAAATAACGTATAGCTTATATTGAAAAAACTTCTCAACAGTGTTTTAAGAGACAAAATAAAAAAAACAATAACTGAGTTGTTGACAATATAGATATATCTCTATTTATCCAAATTAAATCAAAAAAATAAATATATATATTGTGGTGAGTAGATCAGTAGGTCAGTGTCACGTTACTCCATAAATGTTTGGTTACACCTTATATTATTACTGTAAACATCACGTCTGGGCAAGGTCGCAACATCAGCATGTTGTTGTATACATAATGCTATATGAATATATAAGAACCAGAGGAAATCTGGAGTAAAAAGGAAGAAGTAAGACTGAGATATAGACTCGTCACGCTGCCCGAGAGGTTAGCGCTAAGCCTATATTCAGTAATGCTATAAATAAAGACTAAAAGTATAGTATGAACCTGTGTTTCATTTAACACCCAGGACCAGGCATTACAATATATATATATATATATATATATATATATATATATATATATATATATATATATATATATATATATATATATATATATATATATATATATATATATATATATATATATATATATATATATATATATATATACCGGGTGTCCACGGAAGGTGGCTCGCCCCTATAACTTTTTTGTTTACGGTGATGATGAAATGAAATTTAGAGGCTCTGTTTAATGCATAAAACTGCATTTTTTGACAAGTAACTCAACTTCATGCAACTTCCGGTTTCACCAGAAGTGACACAAAATTACGGTTTTTAAATGGGTATATTTTCAATTTTTTGTCTTTATATGACATTTAAAATGCAATCATGTATCATTTGTTACTTTTTGTAACCGTTGTTTCATTTGTTTTTTCGAAAGCAGTTCTAGATGCGTTTACCGTCCTGGGACGTAGATTTGTGGGCGTGGCTTCGGACTTAATTTGTTTCAGTTGTGTTGGTCACAGGCTACTCGATGATTTCAAATGTTATTTTAATATCAATAAGATTCTCATTTGAAGAAAGTTCTAAGGTTATGTAATTTCAGGTTTTTATTGAAAGTTTTCTTTCAGCCTAATACCTAGAGTGCGGTATCAAATTAATGGTAATGAAATTATCTTTTTTTTTTAACCCGACGAGCCACCATGTTGCCATTTGAAAAAAAATAATAATAAAAGTTTCAAAATTAAACGTCACATTTTGATCGAAAACAGTAAAGTTATATTTTACCGAAATTAGTTATTTGAACGCATCCATAGCCCTCTAGAATAAAAATTTATTTCGAAAAAAAAATAAAAAAAAGGTTACAAAAAGTAACAAATGATACATGGTTGTATTCTGAATGTAATATGGAGACAAAAAAACTTAAAATATACCAAGTGTCCTATTTGAAAATCTAAAGTTTATGTCATTTTTATGTCAAGTTGCATGAAGTTAGGTTACTTGTCAAAAAATGCAGTTTTATGCATTAAACAGATCCTCTACATTTCATTTCATTATCTCCGAAAACAAAAAAGTTATAGGGGCGAGCCACCTTCCGTGGACACCCGGTATATTTATATATATATATATTTATATTTATATATATATATATATATATATATATATATATATATATATATATATATATATATATATATATATATATATATATATATATATATATATATATATATATATATATATATATATATATATATATATATATATATATATATATATATATATATATATATATATATATATATATATATATATATATATATATATATATATATATATATATATTCTGATCGTTTTTCGATAATAATTCGATACATATATCATCATATTTTTTTAGGGTGAAATGCGTCCTTCAGTTTTTTTCTTTCAATTCACCATTGAAGAAAACGCAGTTTTCATTTCAGTGGTGGCATTGTTACATTATACATTAATGTAAGTTGAAGAATTGTATAGGTAGGAGTGGGAATTTGCCATTATTACAACTACCTTTTTTTCGTATTTTCTGTACGAGAATCTTCACAAGGATAAATGGAGAAGTTCCCAGATTTGCGGAGAAAATTCTATTTCCGCACATCCCATATCCGGCCATTTCCAATCCCAGACTAACAATATAGTCAAATACTACGAATAATGGAAAATTCCATATGTGACGAGAGAACCCCTTATGTCATCCCTTTTATTCGGCCTGTGGGACTTTTTGTCGGTTATTATTTTTTATTACTTACGCTCCATATTGAGAATAAAATAATTGTCGGAAGCTTGGAAATGGAAAATTTAGTGGTGTAGGCATTTTTAAGATTTTTAGAGAACGAGGACTATGTACACAGGATGTCCTACTTTTCACCTGAATATTTCGCTAAATGTAAATTCTTTAAAAAAATTGTACTTTGAATAGCATCATTTATTCACCATAAATCAAACATTGTTGAAATTCAATATACTGACACAGTTCATAATTCTTCATATTTTTATTAAAATTAATAAAAAAGTCCGCAAATGTCAAAAAATTACGACTTTTTTAACCTCAGTTCTTAATGATGAAGTTTGATTTCACATACGACATTTTGTTTTTACTTTTTTTTTCGGTCGTGAGCCTACAAAAAAGTACACCTTTTTGTACGCTCACGGCAATTTCAAGAACGTCGGGCGAACAGTTGGGTTCCGAATCCGACATAATGTAATCTGTGAGAAAAATTTTATATATTTTAATACAAGTCATTTCTTAATACTCGGATACTTACAAAAAACGCACAGTCCTATAATGCGTAGATAAGTGACTTTTAATGTTTCAGACAATTTATTTTGTTGAATTGTCAAATTTGTGTTAACTTGACACCTACAAAACCAGTGAGCAAAGCAATCTAGTTTTACGTTTTTTTTACATCTAATCCTTTTTAAAAATATTATCTTAATTCTATCGTTTGAACACCGTTTGCGGAAAAAATTGCATGTTTGATTCGGAGAAAAGCACTTTTTGTGGCTCGACTAAAATTGTCAAACATTTAGTCTCACTACAAAAAGTATCACTTTTACTCCTAATAAAACAAAATACTATTATTTTCATAACTTGAAAATAATTTTCAACTACAATTTCATTACCATTCCTTAATTAATTTATTTTTCATTTAATTACCCTTGAACTATTTTAATTTATTTTATTATGACTGTTATTTACTTATTATACAAAATTTATAGTAAAAGGAACATGGTTCCAACTGGGTGTATCACGACACCTCTCTTCCTTTTTATTTCATAGAAATGTTCTTCAAATAGTTGGTTTTTCTTCGGGGAATAATTTACTTATTCTGTACGCATTCATAGGTGACAAGAAATTTTTGTTAAATAACAGAGACGTTGCTATCATAAAAATATTGATGGAATCCACTAAAGTAGGAAAAAGTTGTAAAAAACCATACAAACTGCTACGTTCCATAAAACACATTCCATGTTTGTAAATCCTGTCTCTCAATATTCAGACCTTTTGCGCTATAAAAACTGAAAGTTTGCAACGAGGTCGATAGTAAACCACTCTTGGTCATAATTTGTGCCGTAAAGAGGGTTTTGACATACTGTAAGACTCTCAAATCGTGTGAAATCTTCTTCATTTTAAATTTAATATGTGTAACAGCCATATGTGATGGTCTTCATCATAAAATATTCTTATGTTCAAAAAATATTAAAAAATGTCACAAACCTTGTTATTTTTCTTCTTGGATATGGAATTTTCAAATAAGCAAAGCTTATATATTAAATATTAGCAGGATATTATTTTTATCACTGTTTTTATACGTTATATTCTTTACTGAATGTATTCAGTAAATTAGAGTAGATAAGTAGAGATTATCTGTACTAAATTGAAATTGATTCAATGTTTCAATCCATATTTTGGATTGATTAGGCCGATACATGGTGTTAATTTATAAACTTATTGAAACAATGGTTAATAATAACAATTCACACATTTATTATATGAAATAACAAATGACGCTCGTTTCAGTTAGGGTTGCCATCACCTAAATTGCCGAAGCCGGACAAAAATTTTAAAAACCCCGGACATTTCTGTGAAATTTTGTTTTTTCCCCGGACACCCCGTAGAAATTTTTTTTTTAATAAAATAAAACATCGCTTATATTTTAATTTTTTCATTTATTTAAACTTTAAACCGCTTGTTTGCCGTACAAGCAAAACAACAAAAAATAAATAAAATTCTAATATACACGGTTTACAGTTTTCTTTTTTTTTGGTATCATCAAATAAAAAACAACTTATAACGATAATTTTTGATAGATCAAAAATCAAATAGACTAGATTCTACATTGTAATAGCAAATTATAGGATAGGTCATCTAGTTCGGTTAGATAGGTTAGGTACCCAAAAGTCTAAATAATTTATTAACTATAAATCAAAAGTAAGTAACAAGTTTTAATTTTAACGAGATCAAGTTCTTTTTCTAATTCAACTCAACTTGGAATTTTTCAGACTTGCCAATTTTTCCCAAAATGTCTTTATTTTTCATCATGAATTTGTAAAAGTCGGAGCAACTCAAGTCTTTAAAATTAGACTTTATTTTGATCAGAGAAGAAACGGTATGTGTATTTAGCAAGTTTCTCTTCATCCTCCATTATTGCGACCCTAGCGAAAAAACTTACTCTACATTCGCAATGTGAGCTGGCATACAAAAATATTACAATTCAATTTTGAGCAGTTTAGAATATAGATGATTCGAAAAAATTCGGCCACAACTGGTTTGTATTTAATAGCTCATCTCCGTCACTGACACTCAAGCTTCTCACACCCGGACACAAAATTTGTCCGGGTTTTACCCGGACATATTTTGCAAGCCCCGTCCGGATGACCCCCGGACGCCCCTAAACTAGGACAAATCCGGGGAAACCCGGACGGATGGCAACCCTAGTTTCAGTGAAACTTCACCTTCTTCAGATGCTAAAGGCAAACTAACTATGTTTCTCCGTTACATCGAAAACAAGAAATAAAGAGATGACAATTTGTGTAGAAAGGGTAAATAGGAGGATGGTTACAAATAATTATTGAAATAGGAAAAACCAATTCTGAACTGCTAGTCAGGTAGTTCGGTAATTTTGAAAAGATTGAGAAGGGGGCTTGAAGTATGATCGATTTGGCTATTCAATAGGAGACCGGAATGCTTGTATTTATTTATCTGTAATTATTCTAAAAAAATAAGTTTAATTCCCTTACTTTCAGCATTTAATATTTTAAAATCGAAATTGAATGTGTGATTTTCTTGGATTAAATGGTTTGCATAATGTGAATCCGACTTTTGATCAACAAAGCTACGTTTGTGTTCTGAAATTCTAGTTTGAAAACTTCTGAAGTTCCACCAATGTAAAACTTATCACAATCACCACAATTAATTTTATAAACTCCTGATTTATTATCTTTGTGAACTTTGGATTTATCATTTTTTATATGATTTCCTGAATTATTACCGGTACGATAAGCATTGTTCATGATTTTCAACCTGTGGAGCGCTTCCCTGAGGGGAGCAGGAGCACACTGAAGGCGGGGCGCCAGCATATCTGAATGTCAGAAAATATCTGTATTTTTGGTAATTTTTAAGGTATGAAATTATTCTCGTAGTGTTAGTATAAAGATGAAAACCTCAAAATACTTTTTACATTTTTTTATGCGGGGGGCGTGATGAAAATTATGATTGAAAATTGGGCCGCTAATCCAAAAAGGTTGAGAATTTCTCTTCGATGTTTCGCCTATATATTATATAGTTAAAGATATACTAAGTACCATGAAACTTCATTTCCGTCCGCCAACTTTTTTCATTGATGTTAATTAATACGCAAGAAATGAAGAATATACGGAAGCTTTTCGACCATGGCTTTTATTTTTGGATACTGAATAATATAATGGCTTTAATTCGAACATCACGTCCTTTTTGTCTCGAACTTCATTTATTAAAATTCAACTTCCGAGAGAGCCACGTGGAATTTGGGATGCGTTTATCTTTAAAACGTGATTTTTTTTTCAAACTACCTCGAACATTTGGGTACAAGTCCGTAATCTAATATTTATGAAATTATTCAACTATCCTAATATTTGCGAATAAATCTTTGTACATATATTTTACTTATTTGATTTTAGGTGAAATCTTCAGTGATTTTAATTTTTTTAGGTGCCTATAAACTATAAAATCTACCGAATGTAAGGTCATTTTTTAAATTTGCCACGTCCGGTAGATGATGGCTGAACGCACCTTTATAACGACAGTTACTTGTCACTTGTTTTGAGTTCTCAATCGTGTGTCATTATTATGTTCGCGCCAAGATGACGATAAGATGCAACCGTTTTGTAAGATTTATGATTTTTATGATCTATTAAATAATTTTGTGTAGAATCAGTGTTATTTGCTCTGCGGCCATACCTTATTACACGAAAAGCAATATAAAGATATAAGAATACTTTTCTAACAGATAATCTTTGGAAATATCATTTCTTTGATATATTAAATTACACATGAAAACGATATTTAGTAGTGATGGATGAACCCCCTAACCAGGGATTATATCAAATATAAAAGCCTAACTTACTTCCAATTCAAGTGAAAAATCTCGAATAACTTTTATTTAAGCACAATATCAACATTGCTTAACATACCAGAAAAAACTTAGGAAATCATATAAAAAATAATAAATTCGATGGACGATGAATCAACTCTGTGGTAGTTCATATTTATATTAAAAATTAAATAATAAGAAAACAACTTGTCTAAAAACCACATAATTTTGTGGTTTTTAGACAAGTTGTTTTCTTATTATTTAATTTTTAATATGAAAAATAATAAATCACAAAAAATATGATTACGATGAATCAACTCTGTGATACCTAGTTCATATTTATATTAAAAATTAAATAATAAGAAAACAACTTGTCTAAAAACCACAAAATTTTGTGGTTTTTAGACAAGTTGTTTTCTTATTATTTAATTTTTAATATGAAAAATAATAAATCACAAAAAATATGATTCTGAAGTTAATAAAACTAATTGTAACTGAGATTGAATTCTCGCTCATCACTTGGTGAAACATCATAAAGAATAAAGTATAAACTTTAATATAAAAACACTTGGCTTATGTCTCACAATATAAAAAATATTTAGATACTTTATTTAGCAGTAACGAAAAGTCGACATGTTTCGAGTTATGAACTCATTGTCAAGACTGACTACAGGAGAGTATTGCATCGTAATTTATAAAACAGACAAAAGCAAAGGTGATACCTGAAAATCAATTTGTTCGTTTACAAGGGGTAATTGACTATTATTGGCGGAACTTATTTCGAGATTTTCAAGAAGGTCAAGGCGTTTTCCTTTGTTACCTGAATGTAACAATTTGGTTTTGTTGAAATCCAGGAAGTGATTGAATTTTATACAATGTTCAGAGAAGCCAGTGGTATTTTTGTTTTGTAAAATTGACTTTTCATGTTCTTCAACACGAATATTTATATTCCTTTCTGTCTGTCCAATATAGAAAGCAGGACGTTCGTCGCAAAATATTTTGTAAATACCACTGTTTTCTCCGATGTTGGATTTTTCTTTATTATTGACCAAGAATGACTTCAAGTTTCTTTTATTTGTACAGATTGTTTTAACGTTATTTTTCGATAGTCTGTTACAAATTTTGCTACTCAAATTAGGCTCATAATTTATTGGGAAGTATTTTTGTTCTTCATTAATAGTTTGCGTGGGGTATATTGAATGCAACAGATACTTTATTCGTTTTTTCCCAATGAGCTTGTCGATAAGACTTTCATTATAACCGTTATTGATGGCTAATAATTTAATTGTATTAACTTCAGTTTGAAAATTTGTTTCCGATAATGGAATCGTGAACAACCTATGTATTAACGAATGAGAAGCACTGAGTGGGCGTTATGATCCATAACGCCCTAGGGCATAATGAGTGTGTTTATAGCAACCGTATTCAAGGTGTTATAAACATATAATATATAAGTGAAAAATAAAAAATAATAATAAAGTTTGGTGAAGTTTCGTTTGATTTTTCAATATGCAACGCCTTGGTTTCAGTTCTGGCGGTGTTGTTTATTATTTATATAGATAATCGTAACGAATACCAACTCGAGCAGACCAAAATGATCGTTATAGTGACCTCGTCACTCCACGTATTTTCTTAAAACATCACACGACCTACGCTCTCGTGATTTTTCGCAAAACGTCTCGTCACTCGGAAGCATAATCGATTTTTTTCGAAGCTCTTGTAGTATTATAACTATAAATATATTTCCAAAAATATCCTGTAACTTCGGATAAATTTTACACAAATTATTCAGCGAACACCAAATGTAACTTCAGTCGAATTCAAATCTTTGCGGTCGCCTCGGCCAGATAAACTATAAAATTCGCAAACTTTACGTAGGTGGTAATTGTGGAATGCAACGGTTGCCAGTTTCAAATTTTTTTCAACTTCCCCAAAAACTTTCGACGGAAACGGGAATATAATTCAAACTTGTCATGTTGAAATTCCGGTCCTCATCCGGAATACGTTGCGGAAGTTGAAGGTTCGCAAACAGTGTCGCACCCCTTTTTCTCTTGGCGGAACTACAGATCGCGAATATTACCCCACACAGGAATAAATTGTCGATAATTCTGTTGAAGCGATACAAACTTCGCACTTCAACCGGCAGTGAAATAAACATGTCTGCTATTTCAATTTCGATGAAAAACAGAAGTATTTATTTTGTGGTCTAGACTTGTTGTTTGAGAGAATAAATTAGAAGAAAGAAATTATTCGCACATACTAAATTTATTCCCTTAACTAAAATACAATGTTTATATTTCTTTCTTTGACAATAGCTCATTGACAAACAATGAAATAAATTAACGTTTGGAAGTAGTTGAATAGAAGAACGTTTTTGAAATACATTTCTTCATTCTGTTTAATTGATTATGCGTGATTCTAGTTTGAAATATAGATTATATATATATATATATATATATATATATATATATATTAATATATATATATATATATATATATATATATATATATATATTTGAAAAACTTGGTTCTCGGGATGGACCGCGTAAAAGATTTGAAAAATCTCGACGTTTCGGAAAATTAGAAGGGAAAATAATTCAGATACGTGGCCTCAATCTGCCTACTCCACGAATCGAATTAGGAGGAATCGAAAATAATATGATTGCGTGGTTGAGACCACGTGTGTAAGGGGTCATCCATAAATTACGTCACACGAATTTCATGATTTTTTGCCCCTCTCCCCGTCCTTGTCACAGCTGGTCACATTTGTGAGACTCCCCCCTCCCTAGTGTGACGTCACATATTTTGCAAATTTACATTTACAAATTATTGAATGAAAACAGCGGTTCCGAAATCAGTTTTATTCACATTTAAATTATTTTTTAATAAAATTAACATCAAATCAACAAAACAAAAAGCAATTAATTATATGAATTGAAGAAATTAACAAAACGAAAAACGATTAGCTATGTTAATTGAAGAAATTAACAATACAAAAAATATTAAAAGAATTATATTAATTAAAGATACAAACTTAATAATCTTGTGGTCATTTTTCTAAATTATTAATAACTGGCATAGCAGCCACTTCGTTCTCGTTTGAGTTGTTAATGTCAGGAACATTAGTTGTGTCAACATCTTCCTCATCCAACCATACAGCATCATCGTCATCATCCACCCAAAGAAGTTCTCTGGCACGTCAAGCAGTAAAGGACGAATCTTCGCGATGGGTAAAACTTCTTGTTGCCTCTGTAATTGCTTGTGTTGACTAGTGGTCTTGTATGATGCAAAATATACACCATCATACGGAACTTGCATCAAATGTGATGACGCTCGGAGATCCAAAGCTAACTGAAGTAATATAGTGGAGCAAATTTACCTTCGGGGTAAGAACCCCTCTCGCAATAGTCGCCAAAGACTGCATCATCGTACACCACAACATGGGACAACCTCGCATGTTACTATTTGTAATGAATATTGAGATTCACGCAAATGATTTTCGTACCAAGTCGCATAGATTTTGAAATGTGACATCACGAAATTTAGGACCCCTCCCACCCCCTTGTCACACTTCGCCGACCCCCTCCCTCCCCCTTAAGGTGTGACGTAATTTATGGATAGCCCCTAATTGATTTTCATTGCTATGCATTATACTGTGAATTCCACATGTTAACTTTGATATCTTGTCAACCAACCTCATATAGGTGTCAATACTTTTATAACTTTAATTGTGTTGTAGTTCATGTGTAGTTTCCTTTGTAGTTTCTCTGATGATGGAATAAAGTTAATTCCGAAAGCTTGGACAGACCTAGAAGAGTTTTCTTCCTGACATTTCTGCATTCCTCAATATTCCGTAATTTTATAATAACTGCTAAGCAAATAATTTATCATTAAAATATATATATATATATATATATATATATAAATATATATATATATATATATATATATATATAGAATAAAGTATAAACTTTAAAATAAAAACACTTGGCTTATGTTTCACAATATAAAAAAATCTTTAGATACTGTACTTAGCAGTAATAAAAAGTCGACATGTTTCGAGCTATGAACTCATTATCAAGACTGACAACAGGAGAGTATTGCATCGTAATTTATAAAACAGACAAAAGCAAAGGTGATACCTGAAAATCAATTTGTTCGTTTACAAGGGGTAATTGACTATTATGGGCGGAACTTATTTCGATAATTTCGAGAAGGTCAAGACGTTTACCCTTGTTACCTGAATGTAACAATTTGGTTTTGTTGAAATCCAGGAAGTGATTGAATTTTATACAATGTTCAGAGAAGCCAGTGGTATTTTTGTTTTGTAAAATTTACTTTTTATGTTCTTCAACACGAATATTTATATTCCTTCCTGTCTGTCCAATATAGAAAGCAGGACATTCGTCGCAAAATATTTTGTAAATACCACTGTTTTCTCCGATGTTAGATTTTTCTTTATTATTGACCAAGAGTGACTTCAAGTTTCTTTTATTTGTACAAATTGTTTTAACGTTATTTTTCGATAGTCTGTTACAAATTTTGCTACTCAAATTAGGCACATAATTTATTGGGAAGTATTTTTGTTCTTCATTAATAGTTTGCGTGGGGTATATTGAATGAAAATATTTTGCGACGAATGTCCTGCTTTCTATATTGGACAGACAGGAAGGAATATAAATATTCGTGTTGAAGAACATAAAAAGTCAATTTTACAAAACAAAAATACCACTGGCTTCTCTGAACATTGTATAAAATTCAATCACTTCCTGGATTTCAACAAAACCAAATTGTTACATTCAGGTAACAAGGGTAAACGTCTTGACCTTCTCGAAATTATCGAAATAAGTTCCGCCCATAATAGTCAATTACCCCTTGTAAACGAACAAATTGATTTTCAGGTATCACCTTTGCTTTTGTCTGTTTTATAAATTACGATGCAATACTCTCCTGTTGTCAGTCTTGATAATGAGTTCATAGCTCGAAACATGTCGACTTTTTATTACTGCTAAGTACAGTATCTAAAGATTTTTTATATTGTGAAACATAAGCCAAGTGTTTTTATTTTAAAGTTTATACTTTATTCTTTATGATGTTTCACCAAGTGATGTGCGAGAATTCAATCTCAGTTATATATATATATATATATATATATATATATATATATATATATATATATATATATATATGTATATATATATATATATATATATATATATGTATATATATATATATATGTATATATATATATATATATATATATATATATATATATATATATATATATATATATATATCTATTCAAATTAATTTATTCAATATGGGGCTACGCTGCACTGCAGTCTTAAGGCCTAAAGTGTCCCCTTCTTTCACTACTGCGCCATCTGCAGTTGTCCTTCTAGTTCCAAAGTACTAATGAACCTGAGAAGGCTTCAAGGAGGTTACGGCCTCAGTCCTATAAGTTTTTTGTCCAAAGCATTCTTTCAGTTGGCTTGCAATTGCGAAGCATTCTGTAACCAGATACATCCTACAGAATCAATATTTGTCAGTTTCTGATGAACATATTCTCATCAGTTGCTACCTGAGGCGACAGTATCCTGTAAGGATGCCAATGAGGAGATGTAACTGAGATCTAGATATTATTTAGATCTTCCAGTTTTGAAGTTCCAAGAAACTTTTTGGAGTGATCCATCCGAGACTCTGCCTCTTTCGGTTTTCTCCTTCTCCAGTAACTCTTTCTCATAGTTGCATTTTCCTATACCACAGAAAGGTTCTCTCTTTCTCTCTCTCTCTGTAGCTCTTACAACCTAGGATAGGTCTTGGCTGACTCAACATTTTCCCTCCACAGGACTCTGTCCATCAGTAGCTCTTCTGCTTCCGTGATATTCACAGTTCTAAGATCTGATGCTATGTTGTCTCTCCACTGTAATAGAGGTCTTCCTAATGGTCTTCTTCCGGTCGGGGCCTACTCTCACACTAATTTGACAACTCTTTCATCTTCCTGTCTTTTGATATGGCCGGCCCATCTCAGTCTTTCAGCTAATTATTTTTACAATGTTCGGTTTCATCCCAGAAAGGTTCTGGGCTAGTAAATTTCGTTCGTGCTTCATCTCTGGCATTGAATACAATTCACTCAATAGTTATTTCCAAATGTAACTATACTATTATATTTTTGAATGATCTATTTATTATATAAATGATATTGAATCCTTGCTCAGCTCTTGGTGAAATCGAATCAAATATGCTTTATTGTCTTAAAATTATACACTTCGTTGACAAAGCGAAAAATATAGTAAATAAACAATGTGAAACATAAAAATAAACACACATCAATCAAAAAATATACAAACTAAACAATGTAATACCTAGAAATAAAAATCACACCACATTTCTATACAAAATATATACAAACTTTACAAAAGAACCGATAGTGTCAAATCCTCCTCAATCGAAGCTAATGTCTGTGTTATTCAATTTGGTCATATCGATCAATCAATGCTCAGAATATAGTCCTCTACACAGTAATGAGGTCTATCAGGAAAATAAGATTTTGTTCGTTTCCGAAAATTGGTCGAGGAAGTTATAGATTTTAATCCTCTGCAAGGTGATTGTAAATTTTCTTAGCATTGTAATTGATGGATTTTTTTGTTAATTCAGAGCAAGGAATAGGGAGGTGAACATGATGTCCCGAAAATCTGGTGGAATACCCGTGCTGTGACACCAAGGGCACGTCATAAAAATACTTATGAATCAAGAAACGATTAAAAATTAATATTTCAATCAACAGTAAGCCAAGTGTTTGATTTTAATTATTAAGATCTATTTGTTGAATTTAGATTCTGAAGAAGACAAAGGTGTGAAATGCTGTTGTTGCATAGTCGAATGATACTTGAAAAATAACGATACTGGATCAGTATTTGATATTATCGAGAGAATCTCAGCAATCGGCTCATGTCGCATCGAGAAAATCACGTAACACACTCGAACGAAGTGAAAAATCCAATGAAATAGTCATCAACGATCTCGTCGGCACTCCGATCCCAAGTCTGATGCTCCTAAAGCTGTTGGAAAATTGATTTTCGGGATTCGGCGATGCCCGAAGACATATCGCCAATTTGGTGACTTTCCGAAGCTTCATCTCGATTCTCGCCGTCGAGGAGAGAGCACATTATGGCGGATCGGAGAATATCTTCGAAGAGCACTTGCGCTCACTCTATTTCAATCGCATTTTTCGGAATTCCGTACTGAATTCGATTCGAATTTTCATTCGAAATGGATCTGCTGAATTCGAATTTGAATAAAGTAGATTCGACAGCTGGACGCGTATTATTCCGTAGCTTCAGTCAGCGGCAGATTGACGAAATTAATCGCTAAAATCAAAAGCAACGACGGATTCCATTAACTTTTCAATGAAACTCAAAATATCTCGTTCCAATGGATACAAAGCGGGAATTTGTTAAATTCAGGAATGTCTACAAGTGTTCGGAGTGATTGATCGAAATTCCTTTTTGTATATCAAATTCAATCAACGAAAAAAATTTGGAAATTGTCGTTAATACTTCTTGAACCCTGAAGTTCATTCTGAAGTACTAAAATAATATGAAATCATATGAATAATTGATTCTTTTTCATTAATTTGTTTCCCATATATACCTATATCACGACTTTCACATAACTTTCAATGAAAATAAGCTCACAGAGATATCCAGAGTTTCTTTCATTCATTTCTTTATTTAATATGGGATTACACCGCACCGCAAACTTAAGGTCTATTATGCCCCCATCAGAGCTGTTTTCTCTAATGCTCCATCTACAGCTCGCCTTCTAGTTCCAGAGTTCTAATGAGCTCAAATATCTGGAAAATCTTCAAGGAGGTTACGTCCTCTCTCCTATAAGTTTCTTGTCCTAAGCATTTTTTCCGTTGGCTTGCAATGGCAAGGCTTTCTATAACCAGGTGAACAGGAGTGCATGTCTTAGCTAAAAAATTATCATCGGCCTGTTTCGCCATTAAATCCATCTCAAGTGAATTAGATACGGCATCTACAAGAATTGCCTATTTTGCATTGTTCGAATCTCATCTTCGTTATGGTCTTTCCTTTTGAGGTTCATGTAATTCTTCACAACTTGACACCATTCTCAAATTGCAGAAGAGAGTAATTCGTTACATATTTGTACTGAAAAATAGGGCTCATTGCAAACCTTATTTCAGGAAAAATGGAATTTTGACGCTTCTTTCTTTATATTAACTTGAATCTATGTCCTTGATTCATAAGTATTTTCATGTCGTACCCTTGGTGTCACAGCACGGGTATTCCACCAGATCTTCGGGACATCATGTTCACCTCCCTATTCCTTCCTCTGAATTAACAAAAAAGTCCATCATTTACAATGCTAAAAAAATTTACAATCACCTTCCAGAGGAATCAAAATCTATAACTTCCTTATCCAATTTTCGGAAACGAACAAAATCTTATTTTCTTCATAGACCTTATTACTCTATAGAGGACTACTATTCTGAGCACTGATTGATCGATATGACCAAATGGAATAACATAGGCATCAGCTTCGATAGAGGAGGATTTATTGTAAAGTTTGTATATATTTTTTATGGAAATGTGGTGTGATTTTTATTTCTAGGTATTACATTGTTCAGTTTGTATATTTTTTGATTGGTGTATGTTTATTTTTATGTTTTACATTATTTAGTTATTCTTTTTTCGCTTTGTCAATAAAATCTATAATTTCAATACAATAAAGCATACTTGATTTGATGATTTGATGATTTGAGTTTCCTCCTCGTCCCCACAGAATCTAAACTCGTCAATCTCTGATAAACTTATTATTATTAGATGCTGAGGAAAATGCGACAGTGTCATGGAAGGAAGCCAGTGAGCAGGTGTAATTTGTTCTTACTAAGATCCAGATATCCTTTGTATCTTGCAATTTCAAAGTTTTGAAGGATCTTCTTGGAGTGATTCGTCTCTGGAAGATTTCTCCAGATTGTTGCTCTTTCGATTTCCTCCTTTTCCCGAAACTCTTTCTTATAGTTGCATTTTTCAATACCACAGACAGGTTCTGGGCCAAAAAATGGCATTTGTACTCCTTTTCTGGGAAGTGTATTGGTGTCTTCGTTTCCTTTCATTCCCGAGTGACCAGGAATCCAGACTAAAAAGACCTTGTTATTCTTGCCTATTTCAGTACTCAGATAGCAGCTTGACTATCAGAATGGATCGCTATGTGGAGTACTTCTACCTGAAAGACGCTGGAACAGGAAGTTAATGACAATGCGCATTTGGTGCCTGTCCCATATACTCCAACGCCAGCTATTATCTTGGTATTTGAACCATCAATGTACCATTTTGTGGTATTCTTTTTGAAAGTTTGGGTGGTGGATTTTTTTTTCATTCTTCCTTTTTATTTAGCATCATAGAGAAGTTCTTCTAAATGGTTACTTTTATTTAGAGTTTACTAATTGTTGCTCTCAGAAGGCAATGGCAAACCACTGAGAAGTATTCTGCCCAGTAAAGCCTCTCTATAAAGACGTTCGGAACTGTCGTAAAACTGTAGGTCCCTTCTATTCGTGTATCACTGTATACCGCACAGCACGAATATTCGTAGAGAGGTCGCCTACGCCCGAAACCGGGTATGGCTCCGGAAGAAGAAAAAGAATTTTTGCTGTTCACTCTGTGGTCAGTCTGATTGAACGAAAGAAAATTGAAATATTCAATTTTTCCCGATTGAAATGTAAAAAATTTCCGAAATTCTTAATCCTTCAGCTCAGTTATTAGTGGGACAATTTTGATGAGAGAGGACTCGCTGGAAAGAGTATTGACAGCTGATTCTAGAAATGTAAGTGTTGGTTATCAATTTGTATTAATTTTACTAATCATCTTATTGGCACGAATCATAGCTCTACTAAAATAAATTTTTGTGTTTTGATACTATAAAAACATTTCGTTTCAGTTTATTTTGAAAGAATCTTCGTAATTTACGAGAAAAATTGATCATAATTCGTCATTATCTCATCGTACGTACCTACCTAACGAATCAATACCAACTAGGAATTGAAAGTTTCGTCAACTGTGGACTTTCACCATTACTTCAACTTCGCTGGAAACTTCCGCGAACGTTCTACTCGAATAATACAATTTCAAAAGTTTATAACTTCTTTGCATCATCACCACACTTCTTCATTGTGTCAACTCCCGTCTAAGCTTTTCGACATATCTAACGGTATCCAATCGAATGGAAATTTTCGTAATTTAATTCACTTCCATTTCGCGCGTCATTAATCACTCGTCAATTTCGAGTTTTTCCATCGAACCAGGAAAAGGAATCGAGAACTGTTACCCATCCGTCAAAATATAGGTCTCGCATTGCTCCTGGTGATAAATCGAGTCTATCTGAACGTCAGTGCCAAAGGCTCTGAGATATCCAGTACCAATTTGTTTGTCAGATAGAGTTGATTCATTTAAATTATTCCGCATAAAATTTGAAGTACTCTGAGGAATTATGAATAAGAATTATTCTTTCATTTCTAAAGGAGTGAAATCTACATTCAATATCTGTTTTTTTGAATACACGTGATATAATCTTCAATTTTCTACTTATAGTTGTTTTATTTGAATCATTCCGCATAAAATTTGAAATACCGCTGAGGAAGTATGAATGCATTCTGTTCTTTCATTTGTAAATGAATGGAATCTACATTTAATGTCTGCTTTTTTGAATACAGTTGATATAATCTTCAATTTTATACTTATAGTTGTTTTATTTAAATCATTCCGCATGAAATTTGAAGTACCGCTGAGGAAGTATGAATGCATTATGTTCTTTAATTTGTAAATGAACGAAATGAACATTCAATGTCTGATTTTTTGAATACAGTTGATATAATCTTCAATTTTCTACTTATAGTTGTTTTATTTAAATCATTCCGCAAAAAATTTGAAGTACCGCTGAGGAAGTAGGAATGCATTCTGTTCTTTCATTTGTAAATAAAAGAAATCTTCATTCGATGTCTGCTTTTTTGAATACAGGTAATATAATCTTCAATTTTCTACTTATAGTTGTTTTACTTAAATCATTCCGCATAAAATTTGAAGTACCGGTGAGGAAGTATGAATGCATTATGTTCTTTAATTTGTAAATGAACGAAATCTACATTCAATGTCTGCTTTTTTGAATACAGTTGATATAATCTTCAATTTTATACTTATAGTTGTTTTATTTGAATCATTCCGCATGAAATTTGAAGTACCGCTGAGGAAGCATGAATGCATTATGTTCTTTAATTTGTAAATGAACGAAATGAACATTCAATGTCTGATTTTTTGAATACAGTTGATATAATCTTCAATTTTCTACTTATAGTTGTTTTATTTAAATCATTCCGCATGAAATTTGAAGTACCGCTGAGGAAGTATGAATGCATTATGTTCTTTAATTTGTAAATGAACGAAATGAACATTCAATGTCTGATTTTTTGAATACAGTTGATATAATCTTCAATTTTCTACTTATAGTTGTTTTATTTAAATCATTCCGCAAAAAATTTGAAGTACCGCTGAGGAAGTAGGAATGCATTCTGTTCTTTCATTTGTAAATAAAAGAAATCTTCATTCGATGTCTGTTTTTTTGAATACCGGTAATATAATCTTCAATTTTCAGTTGTTTTATTTAAGTCATTCCGCATACAATTTGAAGTACCGCTGAGGAAGTATGAATGCATTCTATTTTTTCATTTGTAAATGAGCAAAATCCACATTCAATATCTGTTTTTATGAATACAGATGATATAATGTTCAATTTTCTATTTATAGTTGTTTTATTAAAATCATTCCGCAAAAAATTTGAAGTACCGCTGAGGAATTATGAACGCATGCTATTCTTTCATTTCTGAAGGAACGAAATCTACATTTAATATCTGCTATTTCGAATACGGGTTATATAATCTTCGATTTGCTACTTTTTTTCGTCTATAGCTCACCCTGAATTGGTTAAATAATATAAATACTTGCGATAGATTCATCGAATTCCCGGGTTCGATACACGTGGTCGACTGGTTTGCCATGAGTTTTTCTCAGATGTTTTTTCATGGCGTAAAGTAAGTAACTACTTGCAAACTTATAAGGCGAATGCTGGGCCAGTATTTAACCATAACCACACTTCCTCTTCACCCATCATCAATGCAAATGTACCTACAAGTGTGACTGGAAGAGTTCTTTTCCATAACATAAGCAGCTCGCCCTCTCACACATACTTGAGACACGTTGCCTTTTCTGTAAAACAATATTTAAGTCCTTAACTTGCAAATTTTCTCCTTAACTTACAAATTTTCTATATTAAGTAATCGCAAATATAAGGTGTATATAAATGAATAGTGAAATTTTTTTAAATTTCGTTATACAAGAATGTTTTTATAATATTCAACGCCTATCATATGTTCAATATTTAAGAAAATATTCGCAGATACTGTTACCATTTTACAGTAATAGCTGAAAAAATATGATTTGTCTGAATATTTGAAACAACTGAAATTTGAATATTTTTCTACAATAGACTTTTTCAATTGCAATTTTATACTGCCCTTTGTTCACAAGCAGTTCACAACAGATGATGTAATTGTGTTGTCGAAATTTATGAAGTGCTATTCTAATTAAATTTCTGAAGAAACGAAAATTTACTTCGAAATTTCAAATGACACTAGTGCTCTATATGCACAGTTATTAAGAAAATAATAGTGTGTATTTTATTCAGGTTATGCGAGCTTTCTCAAGCTAGTTTTCCTCATCAAATAGTGATTCATACTACCGTGTGAAGCACCCTCACTTTGATGACACATACTCACGAAAGACATATAATTTCCAATGAAATTTATTATCGCTTCCTTTCTTGGGCCGTTCAGCTCAACAATTCAAAACCTTCATTGTGAAAGGTAAGAGGAACTTGAGAGGAAGTAAACGTGCTATAAAATGGAATAATTCGCAATAAAAGTGTACAACAACCCTCAATGGATATTTAGGGTGAAATAACCTTAATATACGGATGTATAAATTGAATGAAAAAAATACTTGCCGAAATTCCCACAGATGGAAAATGTGAGCTCTCAGAAATAAAACGACATTTATGGCATAATTTCTCTACGTCGTTGGCATAAGGTAACAAAAATAAAATAAAACACCGAAATTGAATTATTTCCGAGTATTATGAGGCTGTAGATGTAGCATTTTCGAAATGATCCATCAGGGGCTTATGTCGAGGATTGTGGAAGCAATAATTTTTCCAGTGAGAGATGTTTTTTTCTTGGACCGTCATAGAATGGCACATGAATCTAATAAGGGGTCGAAAAGTATGAAGAATGCGCTTTTGATGTGGTATTAAAACAAAGCGAAAAATGATGGTTTCTCTTGTATTCCTGAAATTTTTATATCACCAATATTTCGAATATTTTCTTTCTTATTAAATGTAACATAAATTAAAAAAAAATTTCTCATAAGTATTATCCTCAGACGTTTTGAAAGACGAAAATATAATAAGGAAAATTGCCGTAAAATAATAGACAATATGGTATATAAAAAGATTTTCAAGAATGCGATTAGCCAGGTGTACACCCCTAATCATAGATAATATATTAAGTGTGTAGAATTTTTTATTGATGTTGCCATTACTTGTTTGAACCCATAATAATATTATTAGAAAAACACATATCAAAACAATGGTTAATAATAACAATTAACACATTTATTAAAAGAAATAACGCATGACGCTCGTTTCGGTGGAACTTCACCTTCTTCAGATGCTAATGGCAAACTAACTATGTTCCTCTGTTATATCGAAAACAAGAAATAAAGAGATGACAAAATGTATAGAAGGGGTAAATAGAAGAATGGTTACAAATAATTATTAGAATAAGAAAAACCAATTCTGAACTGCTAAGTTCGGTAATTTTGAAAAGATTGAGAACGGGGGTTGAAGTATGATCGATTTGGATATTCAATAATAATAAATATATATATATATATATATATATATATATAGATATATATATATATATATAAATATATAGTATATATATATATATATATATATATATATATATATATATATATATATATATATATATATATATATATATATATATATAAGGTAATTGGGGGGAAGATGCCAAAAGAGGGAAGATGCCTAATCTAAGTATTTTGGATAATACTCAATAGATCGCGCCACATACACGGCTACGTTGTTATTGTGTTTATTATTAGAGAACATCATAGTTTTCGAAGCGCTTAAGTGCATGCAACTGTTCCTTGAGGTGATGTTGTGTTTTTTTATGCCGGTAAGTTTTTTACGATAGAAATTAATTATGTGATATACAGTGTTAAATGTTTTTTGTTTGTGCTAATATAATTTATGTAGGGTTTTGGCATTCATTACAATACTCCTGTCCTATTTTGAATGAGAAAAAGGGTTTTGTTATTTTGATTTGTTGGTTTGGCATCTTATACCTAAGGGTTGGGGTAAAACGCCAAGATCCGTGTGGGGTAAGATGCCTTATCTTAATTGCACTGTACACTTGTTTTTTCTCAGGTTTGCGTCTATTTTGGTTAGTGGTTTCCTTTCAGTACGTCTAATTGAATAGTTTCTTAATTTATCTTGTTTGTCTTAGGTAGAATGCCACGAACGTACGTCAGAAAATCAACTAGAGGCGAATGGACTGAAGAAGACCTTAGAGCAGCTGCAAATGCTTCACGTCAGCAGCCAACCCTGAGTGCAAATGCGATTGCTAAAGAATATAGAATCCCTCTACGAACCTTGATGAGACGTGTAAAGAATAACAATCTTGAAAAGGGCAGTCTTGGGCCAACCGCGTCCTTAGGTATTGAAAATGAACTTAAACTGGTGTCTTATATATAACGGTTAGAAAAAATTGGCTATGCTCCAACTTCAAGAGACGTAAGACACCTTGCTTTTACCTTCTCGCAAAGGAATGGGTTAGAATGTAGATTTAACCAAGAAAAATAATTAGCAGGCTACGATTGGTTTAATGGAATAGCACTTGTAATCAGTGGATAAGAAATCATCCAGGGCGTCGAATAACTAGGTAATTTGATTTAAGTAAATAAGTTTGAAAGATATTTCTTTGTTTCTTGTGCTTTACAGGTATCAGTTTGGGGAACTATTAAACCAAGCGTGATCTCAAGCCGCAACGGTTCAGAATGGTGTTTCTAGATTTCGGGCTTGTTGAATTTATCCATGCTCCAAAGATGCAATTCCCAACCATGCATATGCTTTAGCTGAGCACCAAACTGGAAATTCACAGGAAGAAGTGGAACATGTCGATGCAGAAAACTCTGACGAACATAGCGGCGACGTAGCTGTAGTAAATTTTGATGATATTGCACCAATTCCATCCGTAGCTGGTCCTAGTAGGCCAAACGTTAGAAAACAACATGCAGAAGTCCTTACTTCTCCTGACTACCACCAAAAGAAACGCAAAAAAATTGAAGAAAAACAAAAGAAGCAACAAGGGAAGGCAGCTAAGTTAGAGAAGAAACTTCGTAAAAAAGGTAACAAAAAAAAGAAGAATGTAGCAAACACGATAGCAGTAGTGAAGAAGTCAGTGGAGATGAATAATATTGTCCTCAGACCATAGCTTCTGATGAACCTGACAGTGACAAGGACGCGACTTCTGTGCAATTTGGCGATGGCTTTTACTTCGACAAAAAGGGTCCCAAAGTTTGACTGGATTTGCTGTGTGGTATGCAACAAGTGGCTACACGAAACCTGTGCTTCGGGGCCGAATATGTGCGATCCCTGCGCAAAAGTCACTAAATAAAACATTCAAAAACTTTAAGACTTGGCGTTAAGATGGCACTTTAGCTGGAGTATGACCCCCAAATTTGTCATCTCACCCCAAGTCTGTCGGCATCTTACCCCGTAGTTGGGGTATAGTTGCCGAAATGACAGCTGTCAATGTTTATCCAACTTTTTCGTTTTATTTTCAAGAAAATAAAAAACTTTTTTTGTGTTTAATGCATTTGTTTATTGTATTTGTAATAGAATACACAGTTTTTTGTAAGTTTTGAATAAAGTTTAATTATTTTTTTTTTATTTAAAAAAAAATGTTACGCGTCTTCCCCCCAATTTACCTTATATATATATATATTATTTATATATAATAGTAACCATTCAATATATTACCTATTAGTCTCAACTCTATATTATTATATGTATATACTTCCCGAATTACAAAAATAATAACATCCATCACCAGCCGCGCTCCCATCGGATGAAGATTACCCGCTTATAATCATAGTATTATATATATATATATATATATATATATATATATATATATATATATATATATATGTATATACTTCCCAATACAAATTCTCATCACCAGCGGCTCCCATCGAGTCAAATTACCTTCGAGTCAGAGGTACTGAACTTTGGTAACAGGGATTGTTTTCGTTGCAGAACGAAAATGACGAAATTTGGTTAAATTTTTCCAACCGCCATTATTTTTACGTAGACATTTCTTGTATTTTCGTGGTTTTTGAAAAATTGCCAAACTCCACATCTTCTGCAGAATGAGTTATAGGGTTGAACTTTGGTACATACATTGAGTTTATGTTGAAATACGATCCTCTGTGGCTTTCAACTCTTTTTCTCAACCGCCCTGCTTTTCGTGGTGACTATTCCGTCCGAATTGCATCAGTATGCGATGCATTTCGAGCGAAAAATATGACCTTAATGGCGGAGCTCTGATGCTTCAGAGTTTTTTATATATGAAAGGTTGGTATTAGAAAACCTTCGAAACTAAGGAGGACAATTTCAATCAATCCTCACAGTTTGTTTCGGAATATCGAAGTTAAATTACATTCAACTAAGCGTTAAAGTATGTTTCGTACGTCAGCTGATGGACGTACGAAATTGGCAGAAAGTTTTTAAAGTACCGTTGAAAAGTATGTAAATGGTATAGCTTTATGTTGCCGTCAGAAAGATAAATTTCCAATTCAAATCGTTCGCAGAAGTTTCGTACAGAAAGTTCTATACGCCTACGATTTTGCATTTTACAAAAGGGTTCCTGAAAAAGGCCTACCTACATATGCGGTGCCTCTTGCACAATTGGTCTCTTGCCAAGAAAACTTCTTCGTTATACCAAGTCTATATTGGAAATCCGGACTGAAACTAGTTTATGGCTAACTGAACACGTCCTTAAATGGAGTGTGATTGGAAATTGTTGGAATGAGATGTTCTGAAAACGGTAGATAAGATATACATGCTCGCATTTTTTATTATTGCTGAAAATGAGGGGGAAAAATCGTGAAAATGAAATTAAATAAGGAATAATAAAATTATCAAATAGTTTTCCAAAGGAGCTGGCCGATGTGAAATATGCATTCCCAAAGCAAAAGTTAATTTCAGAAAATGTCAAGTCGCCCCGACAGAAGATCTGCATGGAACTATTTCGATCTTATTAGATCTCTTCAGTGCAGCTTTCTTGACTCGGAGTATATTAACATATTTTCAATTGTTACCCAATACAAATCACGGCCGAAGTACTAAATGGATAACAACTTATAGCGCCCTCTGCCAAATATAGTGGGAACCAACAATTCACTTTTTAGACAGAAAATGCAGAATCCCATCGATAGAACAAATACATGAAAATGTCTACTTCCCAACAGTGGGGTATGGGAAGCAGATTTCGCCTCACGTAATACATATAACCATATCCTTGGAATATTGTTTAATAATTTAGAATTATTGAAGAATTTTCTTTTTTCAATTTTTTTGTTGCTGTTTGATTGTGGATAATCATTTTATATCGAGTAAAACTTCCAAGAAACGATGAGATTCTAAGAAGAAGAAAAAAAATTTTCCATCTGAGTTTCGAGAAAAATTTAAAAACAGGTAGATTTTTGATTTGATTCGGACTTCGATGTACATTATTACTTATTTTTTGGTTGCTATGTCTTTCTATATATGCGAACCAATTTCAGTTGTGAGCATGAACTCCTTCAATTCAATAATTGGATACACTTGTATAGACATTTGCAATCAAGATGGGTAAGACCGGCTACTTCATTGAAGAGGGGAGGTGAGGTGGGGTTCAGGCATTAATTACTGCATGAATGTTCACTTTTGTAAGTTTGTAAGTAGGGCATACCTACAATATGAAAAAACCTTCAGGAAAAGCAGACCAGTCAACTTCGGGGTTTGAACCTTGAAAGCTGGATATCCAACCTAATGCGTCGTATAATGTCGTCGAATAAATATATATATATATAAAGCCTAGGATTTTGAAATTTATCTTCCGAATCTCATCTATAAAATATGAAGTTTCTATTTCGCAGTACCTATACAAGTAACAACATTCTTAGCTAATTAAATTGGAACTAAGAAGAATAAATATGAATGGAACGCATTGAATTAATTTGTTTTTAAGAAAATGCGTAATGTTGAGTCTATTCTAGAACGCTAATTCAAAATTTGTAGTGTTTTACGATTCATGGAAAAGTTCCACCATGTTTGTATTTTGAAAAATTTTGCAAATCTAAATTGGCCTGACTTAATTTTATATTACTTTACTGCAATTTCTTTCCAAATGAGCTAAAGCTTCTTACAAAACGCGTAATACATCATTGTTTCCAAATATATAAGAGAAAATCCTAGAATTTTCTCAGATAAATCATTTGAAAAAAGGACAATATATGCTTTATTGTCTCTAAAACTTATACACTTTATTGACAAAGCGAAAAATATAAAAACTAAAGAATATTATACATAAAAAAAACAAAAAATATACAAACTGAAACTCCTGCTAACTCTTTTCTTGTTAGCTTCGATGTTGATAATATGTTCTCCCATATACCAGCAGATGAGTGTTTACCACTTGTCTTAGATATTTTGCAACAATCCACTATGGATATTATTAAAATAAATGATATCATTTTCTTATTAGATATATGTCTTAGTCAAAATTACTTCCAGTTTGATAACAAAATTTTTGAACAATCTAGTGGGCTGGCTATGGGTTCCCCCTTAAGTCCGCTTATTGCAGACATTTTCATGTCACATATAGAGAACATAATATTCAATTCTACAAAAGCATCGCATATAAGTTTTTGGCATAGATACGTTGATGATGTAATTGCTTGTTTTAAGGGCACCGCGAAACAAGTAGATCAGTTTTTGAATTATATTAATAGCATTCACCCAAATATAAAGTTCAAAATTGAAAAAGAATTGGATCGACAAATAAACTTCTTGGATTTAACTATCTTTCATAATAATAATACTTTGAGTTTCATTATAATTATAGAAACCCACTTTCACGGATATATTATGTATTCCGTCGGATTCAAATCATCCTCTTTCCCATAAACATTCAGCTTTTAATTCAATGATCCACAGAGCGTTTTCAATTCCATCATCCGTAACAAATTTAGCGAAAGAAATTTCGACTTATAAAACTAATTGCGTCAAATAATGGTTTTCATACAAGTTTGATAGATAAAATGATAAACAAGAAACGTAATCAACTAGCGTACAACAGCATATATGCGCCCAATTAAAAGTAGAAAAATCGGAAAAATTCACATCTTTAACATATTTTGGTCCTCTAACAGAAAAAGTTGCTAATGTCATACCCTAAATGTAATATTAAAATTGCTTTCAAACCTAAGACAAAACTCTCAGGATTTTTATTCGAATGCCAAAGATATCACTTCAAAATTTGAAAGTTCAGGAGTTTATTAAGTTGATTTGTCCTGTATGTAAAGGAGTATATATAGGTCAGACTGGTCGATCGTTCAAGCCAAGATTTAAAGAACACCAACAATCTTTTTGAAAATAAAACGAATTCAACGTTTTTTCAAATCATTGCCGTGAAAACCACCACCCATTTTCCACAAATAGATAATTTTCAAATCATGCACAAATTACCGAAAGGAACCAAACTTACTTACTTAGAATCATTAGAAATTTTTAAACTCAATAATAATGCAAAAGATATCTTGCTGAACGACCAGATTGACTTGATATATTCTCCTATATTTAGTGTATTTAAACAATAATGACTTTTCTAAGAACATTGTATTGTACCAATTTGTGAAATTCACTCGATTAGCCCTTCTTGAAATATGTTCCTCTTGTCTATTTAGGTACCTGCAATAATCCTTTCCCACCCGTAAGCGCAAATCTATAATTATTCTGTATTCAGTTCTTAACTCAATCTGCCCGATGATGGTCTAGTGACCGAAATTGCAATCGCAGTGTTATATTTTTCTAAATATTTTGTGATAATAAACGTAGTAAATTCAAATTTAGTTTTGTTAATCATGTTAAATTATCACGTAGTAACGACGGATTCCATCAACTATTCAAACAGAACAATGTAATACCTCGAAATAAAAACACATCGCACCACATTTCCATACAAAATATATACAAACTTTACAATAGAACCGAGAGCGTCAAATCCTCCTCAATCGAAGCTGATGCCTGTGTTATACAATTTGGTCATATCGATCAATCAATGCTCAGAATAGTTGTCCTCTATAGAGTAATAAGGTCTATCAAGAAAATGAGATTTAGTTCGTTTCCGAAAATTAGCCAAGGAAGTTATACCATTTAAGTAATCTAGAATGTGATTGTAAATTTTCTTAGCATTGTAAATGGTGGACTTTTTCGATAATTCAGAGGAATGAATAGAGAGGTAGACATGATGTCCCGAGGATCTGGAGGAATACCCATGCTTTGATGCCAAGGGTACCTAACGAAAATTCTTACGAATCAAGCACACACATTCAAGTAAATATAAAGAAGGAAGCGTTAAAATTCCATTTTTCTTGAAGTAAGATTTGCAATGGGCCCTAGTTTAGCCATTCCAGTAAACCGTATTCTTGATGAACCTTTAACTAATGAATGTTCTTAAGCACAAATATCTTCTCGAATTTCAGAGAACTTATTCCTTGTTCTTTTTCAGCCAGCGGCGATCCGGAACCAGAAAAACTACCATGCATCGTATTCGTCCATGGCGAGAGCTACGAATGGAATTCCGGGAATCCATACGACGGTACCGCTCTAGCTTCTGCGGGAAGGGTGGTGGTTGTGACAATTAACTTCAGGCTGGGAGTATTAGGTAAGTTTCGATCGCTATAATCTACTCCCCCGCAGCGACGACGGACCGCAGCGATTTCCAACTTTTCCTCTCGTACGTACATATCGGCGGCGACTACGGTAGGTTACGACGAAGTTTTTCAATTTGGGACGTATCGGTATTTGCGCTAATATCGGAATGGGAGGTTGGAGCGCGGTTTCGCGATTATTAGTACGAAGAAGGAGACCCAATTATTTCATCGTTCACTTCGTCGAAGAAGTTACGTGTACGATTATTGGAACGAAGTTCCATGCGGCAGGCTTGGAGGAGATAGGGATTTCGCTGTGGGATCAAACTGAAAAATATGAGAGACTAAAAGTGTGACGGAAACAGACTGACGAAAGTCACGCTTTTAGTTAACACAAGCGAATATTGTATACCTTTCTCTTTCTCCCTCTTTCTTTCCGTTCTCTCATCCCTTCTCTTTCTGATCCCACTCCGCCACGTCAATCGCCACTGCATTATATGTACTCATCAATTCATGTACAATCAACTCGAAAACGTCAGATGTGAAACATCGAAATAATTTTGTATAAGTTATATGCAAAAAAAACAGATCTCTATAGGAATCAGATATGGCATAATGAAAAGATAAAGCTTTACAAATTTGTTCCATAAAATAATTACTACGTATTGTAAGTTTATATTCAACTAGCGGGACCCGTTGCGGCTTCGCTCGCGTATCCATATATGTATACGTATGAATTTATTCCACCCCCGTTCAACCCCTGAATGATCGAATTTTAAAAAATGGAGAAAACGGTTTTTCAAGATAATTATAAGGAACATTTTAGTGGCCGAATGAAATCGCTAAGTCGATTATTTTGCCGGAAATAGCCAATATAGAAAAACAGACTTACCCCTTTTGCACCCCTAAATGATGGAATTTAAAAAAACTGAGAAACTACTTTCTAGAGTTAATTTTACTTAACATTTTCGTGAAAGAGCGGGATCGCTAAGTCCATTATTTTGCGAGAATCAGCCAAAAATAGCCAATATACGAAAAACACATTTCACCCTCTTTCAACCCCTAAATGATACAACATCAAAAAATGCAGAAAATGGTTTTTTAAGAAAATTATAAGGAACATTGTAGTGGAAGAACGGAATCGCTAAGTCGATTATTTTGCCGGAAATAGCCAATATAAAAAAACAGACTTACCCCTTTTGCACCCCTAAATGATGGAATTTCAAAAAACTGAGAAACTACTTTCTAGAGTTAATTTTACTTAACATTTTCGTGAAAGAGCGGGATCGCTAAGTCCATTATTTTGCGAGAATCAGCCAAAAATAGCCAATATACGAAAAACACATTTCACCCTCTTTCAACCCCTAAATGATACAACATCAAAAAATGCAGAAAATGGTTTTTTTAAAAAATTATAAGGAACATTGTAGTGGAAGAACGGAATCGCTAAGTCGATTATTTTGCCGGAAATAGCCAATATAAAAAAAACAGACTTACCTCTTTTGCACCCCTAAATGATGGAATTTCAAAAAACTGAGAAACCACTTTCTAGAGTTAATTTTACTTAACATTTTCGTGAAAGAGCGGGATCGCTAAGTCCATTATTTTGCGAGTATCAGCCAAAAATAGCCAATATACGAAAAACACATTTCACCCTCTTTCAACCCCTAAATGATACAACATCAAAAAATGCAGAAAAAGGTTTTTTAAGAAAATTATAAGAAACATTGTAGTGGAAGAACGGAATAGCTAAGTCGATTATTTTGCCGGAAATAGCCAATATAAAAAAAACAGACTTACCCCTTTTGCACCCCTAAATGATGGAATTTCAAAAAACTGAGAAATTACTTTCTAGAGTTAATTTTACTTAACATTTTCAAGAAAGAGCGGGATCGCTAAGTCCATTATTTTGCGAGAATCAGCCAAAAATAGCCAATATACGAAAAACACATTTCACCCTCTTTCAACCCCTAAATGATACAAAATCAAAAAATGCAGAAAATGGTTTTTTAAGAAAATTATAAGGAACATTGTAGTGGAAGAACGGAATCGCTAAGTCGATTATTTTGCCGGAAATAGCCAATATAAAAAAAACAGACTTACCCCTTTTGCACCCCTAAATAATAGAATTTCAAAACACTGAGAAACTACTTTCTAGAGTTAATTTTACTTAACATTTGGTGGAAGAACGGGATCGCTAAGTCCATTGTTTTGCGAGAAACATCAAATAACACGTTTTACCCTTTTTCAACCCCTTAACGGCGGAATTTTAAAAAACCCCGTCTCAGTGGGAATCTACATGATCAGACTTAACTTCTCACCAAATTTCAGAAATTTAAAAAATATTGTTTTTGCTGTAGACTGGATTCAATTTTTCGGCTTGTATTATATATATATATATATATATTATATATATATATATATATATATATATATATATATATATATATATATATATATATATATATATACACTCATGGACAAAATTATCGAATATTTTTTGTAATCATTATTATTTTAAAATAAATTTAAATATTTGCCGTAAACTTACATGTGCTGATTTCAGTTATCTAGTAGGCTGTTTACTCACTTGATTTGACATATTTTGACGTTTAGTTAACATTAACGGCGCATGTTATTGTCTTTAGTGCATTTTATCAAAAACAATTACTTACATATTTTATGAATTATAGTGAATTAAGCTTGGAATTACGTTACTGTAGTGTAATTAACTAAGTAATAGCAAATAGTGTTTGTGATTGTTGCTATTGAAAACATCAGTATGCCACCAGTTAGACACTGCAATGAAGTTGAAGCGGTGCAAATTGTAACTCTATATAACGAAGGATATAAACAAAAGGATATCGCACGACGTTTCAAGAGAGGTCAATCAATACAGTATCGAATATTTTAAAAAGGTATGAAGAGACTGGAAATTTCGTACGTAGACCTGGTCAAGGGCGCAAGAGGTGTACAACAGCAATTGATGATCGATATTTGAAACTTAATTCCCTACGAAATCGCACATTGACGTCGACGCATCTCAAAAATGACTTACTAAATGTGAGACAAATTAATGTAAGTTCAAAAACAGTTAGGCGAAGATTAAAAGAAGCAGGTTTAAAGCCAAGACGGCCCGACAAAGTTCCACGTCTTCTCCAAAATCACAAAGCCCGACGATTAGAATTTGCTAGAAGACATAATCAGTGGGATATCGAGAATTGGAAAAGTGTTCTCTTTACGGATGAGACTAGAATTCAGTTATGGAAGCCAGATGGACGAAACCACGTTTACAGAAGAGTTGGAGAACGATATGCTACCTGCAATCTCATAGAGACCGTTAGTTTTGGCGGTGGCGGTGGCCGTATAATGCTCTGGGGCGGTATTTCTTGGGAGGGACGCACCGAACTCGTGGAAGTGATTGGACGAATGACAAGTGACTTGTATATTGAAAACATCCTGCAAGATCATGTTTTGCCTTATGTCGGCCTTATTGGATATGAAGGATTCATATTAATGCACGATAATGCTCGGTCGCATGCAGCTGACATAGTGACTAATTACATTGATGCGGTCCAAATTCGAAGATTAGATTGGCCACCATATAGCCCTGACTTAAATCCAATAGAACATACATGGGACTATCTTAAACACCGCATACGACGAAGAAATTTTATTCCAAGTACAATAGGCCAGCTTTGGATTGCTGCACAAGAAGAGTGGAATGCAATTTCTCAAGAATTTATCCAGAACCTCCTCCAGCAGCAAGCCGAGAAGAATGGAAGCAGTAATTAGAACTCGAAGGGCAAATACTCGTTACTAACTGTGCTCTAATTTTGATCAAAAGACTTGAAATTGTCCTCCAATTTGTATTTAAATATGATGTTAATATCCTTAATTTTTCATAACATTTAACATTCATTTTTTTTCGCGCGATTTTCTTATGATTAAAACTTAAGATTGTTCACTGAAATATTTTGAAATGAACAATTTCCCGTGAATGATAGTAATTTAAATGACTTGATTCATCAGAATTCATTTTTTCAAAAAGAAATTATGAAAAATTTTAAAATATTCGATAATTTTGTCCATGAGTGTATATATATATATATATATATATATATATATATATATATATATATATATATATATATATATATATATTATATCGCGTGGCGATACGTTATCCTCTCGTTATATACACTCTTGCGTCTAAACTTTCATTGCGTTGACGACCGAATGGTCTAAGTACTGACCCCTGGTGTGCCGTATTTCTGGGTTCGAATCCCAGAGGTTTCTCCTGGCTTTTTAATATTTTTTATTTACAATCTCGTGAGAGAACTTAGCCCCACATTTCAATATTAATTATTTCAACTTGGATTAGTATAAGTTATCACTTCTGTCGTGCGCCCCGACACGCACATGTTTCGTTTTCGCAAATTGTGGCCCTTCTATATTATCCGAAGGAACTTCGTTCCTACCTGGTGTCCCATGACATCGTTTCTTTTTTTTTATTGAAAATATCGCACTTTTGAAAAATTTTTCTTCTCGAAAAAAATACCAAGTCGAATTTACAGCCAGTTTAATAAGAAATAAGTCATCTGATAATCAAAATAAAACTAATATTCTCCATTTTCTCACACAATAAACGTGAATAATGAAAACATTGTGTTAGATCTTAAGAATTGTAATTTTATTGCCGTTAATGATTATTTTCGTGACATCGACTGGGATGTTGAACTCGATGTTGATTCTATCGATAATTGTGTTCAGCACTTTTATGAAATTGTTTCAGGTGCTATTTTGAAATTTGTACCCAGTAAAATGATTTCATCGTCGGATTACCCTGCTTGGTTCACACCTAGTTTGAAATCTTTAATAACTGAGAAAAAAAAAGCACATAAAAATTACAAAATATCTGGTAGTGTTTCGGACTACCTTATCTTTTCGAATCTACGGTCTGAATGCAAACTAGAAACGCAGAGATGTTATGACGAATTTGTTAATAATGCAGAATCCGCAATAAAAAAGGACCCGAAACAGTTTTGGAACTTCATCAATAAAAGGAATAATCTTAATTCAATTCCATCTTCTATGTTTTTGGAACATAAGTCAGCTACTACAGTTCAGGAGGTCATTGATCTTTTTGCTGATCACTTTGCTTCGGTATTTAATAACCAACAACCTTCTGTTATTCCTAATTTTACACAGCATAATGATGTGTTTCACGTGAATGGTTTTCTCACC
The DNA here is from genome assembly GCA_030704885.1 of Cynegetis impunctata. NCBI lineage: Eukaryota > Metazoa > Arthropoda > Insecta > Coleoptera > Coccinellidae > Cynegetis > Cynegetis impunctata. The sequence continues at coordinate 82,107 of JARQZK010004396.1, read as the reverse complement.
AGTATTGATGAGGTAAGTCTCAAAATAAAAGGTCTCTCTCCCAAACGGTGCTGTGGACCTGATGGCCTACCTGCAGCATTTTTAGTGAATTGTGTGGATACGTTAGCGGCTCCTCTTTGTAGATTATTCAATTCCTCACTTCAGTCGGGCATCTTTCCTATCATGTGGAAATCAAGTTATATAACACCAATTTTTAAATCAGGAAAGGTGAACGATGTGCGTAACTATCGCCCGATTAGTATTTTGTGTAATATTCCTAAGGTTTTTGAAAGCATTGTATTGGACAAAATTTCCTTCAGTTTAGGACAAATTATTATTTCCCAACAGCACGGATTCATGAAAAAAAAATCTAGTCTAACCAATCTAGTCGAATATGTTCAGTTCATTTATAACGAATTTCAAAGACGTAACCAGGTGGATGGTTGCTATACAGATATCTCTAAAGCCTTTGACCAAGTTAACCACACTATCTTAGACTCTGTTGTTGAGTCAGTAGGTTTTACGGGTAGTCTTTTGAAGTGGATAAGGAGCTATTACAAAAATAGATCTCAAGTTGTAAAAGTTAAAAATTTTAAATCTAAAACAATCCTGGTTACGTCAGGTATTCCGCAGGGTAGTCACCTCGGCCCTTTTTTGTTTTCACTTTTTGTTAATGATCTATCTCTAGTTGTTAAGCATTCTAAAGTTTTGTTATTCGCTGATGACTTGAAGATCTATAAGTCCATCTCCTCTGTTGCCGATGCTGCTGATCTTCAATCGGACGTGTTGGCTGTGGTGGAATGGCTTTCGGGTCTTCTGCTGAGTATGAACTTTCTGAAATGTAAATGTATTACCTTCCATCGAACCAGTAACCCAGTATTTTATCCATACTCGATTGATGGTGCAAGTCTTGAGCGTGTTAATATCATTAGTGATCTTGGCATAAATTTGGATAGTCAACTTGAGTTCAAGGAACACTTCAGAATAATGACTAACCGTGCATTGAGAGTGTTGGGATTCATTCGTCGGAATTCAGCTGAATTCTCTGATGAGGCTACTGTGAAATTGCTTTATTTTGCTTTTTGTAGACCTATTGTTGAGTACGGGTCAATTGTTTGGTCACCTCATTACGAGGCTGATTCGCAATATATTGAACGAGTGCAGAATAAATTTTTGCTTTACATTTCCTTCAGGAGGCCAATTCCTCGAATCAATTTTTCCGTAACATTTATTCGCACTCAGTTGGGTATACAGCCTTTATCAGTAAGAAGAATTATATCTGATTTGGTGTTTCTCTTTAAGTGTCTGAATAATCTTCTTGACTCTAATGATTTACTTGGCCAAATTTGTCTTCACGTACCGTTCAGAAGAACTAGGAGTGACAACTTATTCGCGTACCCCGTCTGTCGTACTAACTATATGATTAATGCACCTATTAATAGAATGTTGGGTTATGGTAATCGCTATTTAAACGCTGACTTATGTTTTTGTACCTCACTAAAGCAGTTTCGCTGTGAGGTAAATGCTAGGTTAATCTAGATTTAAGATTTTAATTTTTTGTATTTTTTTATGTAAATGGGCTTTCCGTTGATAAATAAATAAATAAATAAACATGGCAATTCACGGCAATCAAATAATAATAGACCATTGTTTCAAACTCGTTAGGTCTCATCAATACTGTCGAGAAGGACCTGCTTGTCAAATTTCGTCTTGTTCACAAGTGATGAAAAATCAACAAAGCTCCGTCAATAAAGTCGTATTTTTCCCTCATTTTCGTTCTTTTCCACATACAAATTATCGACCAATTTGAAGGGGCTGTGAAGAAGAGCAAATTTCGCGAACCCATGAAAAAAACATGTAACCTCCACATCAAAATGGCACAAGGTATTGAAAATTGTTGGAACCACCACAATGCAATACCTTAACATCAAATCAATACACGTTCAAATTTCCCCCTCTAACTTAACGCCAGTCCAAAATATTTATCCTCTGAGATGTCAAAATTTTGGCGGAAATTACCCAAATTGTTATAGTTTTTTTATGCCTCAAGAACAACACCGGATTAGTTATTTATGTACCAAGTGCGTTATATTTAGATTTTATTTTTCACGAAAAAATTATTTTATTATAATGAAAAATCGATTTTAAAATCGGTTCATTGCTCCTATACTTTCCATTTTCCTTTTCATAGTAGGCATGTCATTTGCTGATATTTTGATGTTTGTGAATATTTTTGTCATCATATTTAGTGAATGCCATTGCTGCTTTCTTTGTGTAGTCTTATAGAAATAATGAAAATGAAAATGAATTTGCCCAAGAATATCATAGAAAATGCAGCCAAAGCTGCGAATAATTCATTGCCGGAGAAATCCAGAGTCGTATACGACAAGGACTATGAAGTATTTAATCAATGGAAGTTGCTTCATTTCTACTCCTACAATTAGCGGGCGTTATATATATATATATATATATATATATATATATATATATATATATATATATATATATATATATATATATATATTTATAGGGTAAGGTTGCTTAAGTCGTACCCCTTAAGAAAGAAATTGTATAAAAATTAGGATTCATCATATAAATAGAAATTGAATATGTTATCCAAAACTAGTGTCAATATAGTTCTTATTCATTATAACGAAATTAGAAAATCTAAATGCTTTCACATAAAATGAATCAAATCTTCGAAAACTCACATCGGTACGACTAAGGCAACCGGTTTCTTAAGTCGTACCACCTATAGCCTAAGTCGTACCTTTCAAATTTCAAATTCAATTAAGCAACAATAATGCTTAAAACGTATTTTTCATTAATCTGTTTACATAACACAAAGGTATTAACATTAAGTACAAACATCACATATAAATTTCTTTGTTTTTTTGTCATCTCCAGCACATACATCGTGCATCAATGATCTGCATTCCAAACATTGAATCATGTTATCCTTTCGATCTTCTCCACAAATAAAACAGTGCAAATCGCTTTTCTTTTTTTTTATTATCAATGCTAATTCCTTTTTATTAATCACAGCGTTTCTTTTATTCACTGCATTTTTTATGTTTTCTTTATTTTGCGTTATTTCGACTGACAAGGTAGAGGATCCACGGAACTCTCTGCTTTGGTTTGTTATTGGAATAGGAGCTAAAATATTCAATTGCAGTTTTATTTTAGGCGAATCTGTGTCTACCTCATGGATTTCTTCACTTTCTTCTGTAACCACTGCAGAAATCTCTTCTTGATTATTATTGATTTTTGTTTATCGCCGCGTCCATATCTTCTTGTTTCCACTTATTATAAATTCGCTTTGTTTGCGTTGAAATAATTATGGCCTACAAATAAAAATGAAAGCAACAATAGAAAATGACAATAGGAAAAAAAACAAGAAGTAATGCCTCAAGTCGTACCAGTACGACTTAGGAACCTAATATGGGTACGACTTAAAACACGGCAAAATTTTAATTTAAAAGCAAAAATAACCTAGCATTGAATGAAATTTACAATATTTCGTTTCGACCAAACGATTATGTGAATACTACTGAATTTATATTCAATGGGGAACATAATTTTATGAATAATTTACATGCAAGATTAACTACCGAACATATGAAGAAAATTATAAGAAAATTGGAATAAACTTACTTGATGATTGGATTTATAACGATGCTTGTTCTGGCGGATAATAATACATAATGCAACTTAGTTGACTCGAATGTATATCTAGTTGCAGTCGTATCTGCTGTTGTCGCCGTAGTTCGTTCAAACTTCAAGTGGTACGAATTAAGCACTGGTACGACTTGAGCAACCTTACCCTATATATATATATATATATATATATATATATATATATATATATATATATATATATATATATATATATATTATAGAATCTCATCATATATGAGACATTTTCGATGAGACTATCTCAATTTTATTAATCTTGACAAATGTAAATATGAAAATACTGAAAGAAAAAAGTAACAGGAAAACCTTTAAGTTAATATTCGTAATATTTCAGTTCCTTTATGAGAAAGTCCCGTTTCCTGGTGATTGTATTATTATATTCCACTATTGCAGTGTTCAACGTTCATCACTTGCCTGCGTTTTTTCGTACAAATTATGGCCCCCCCTAATCTCACTTTGTCTACCGACTGTCTGTTTTCATCAGTGTTAAGCCAATAAAACACATTCCCGATGCATTTGTCTTGATCAGAATGGCAGAAGTCCGTCAAAAATGAAATATTGTTCCAATTCCGGTTTGTTGAAATTGATTTCGAAAAGGAACATCAGGTGCAGTTTCACAGGCTAAATGGACGCTGAATTCAATTCATCGTTTATCTGCTTACGTTATTTTCAACCGAAATAAGCTAATTAAACCGATTTTCAATCAGAAATAAGAGGATGAAAATTTATATTATATCTCGACGGGAAAATTTTTTGAAAATTGAAAATTTTTTTCTCGATCGAAAAATGGTTTCAGTATGTAATTTGGGTTGAAAATAACAATGCTGATGATAGTTTTCGTCTCGAATGTTCATTTGACTATATACAGAACATTGTTATTTCAGACAATTCAGCTTTGACATACTAAAATCTGATGTCTGTTGGAGTTCTCCGGCACGAATATATAGTTTCTGTATAACATACTGAAGTTTCAGATGGCCAGCGTTCTTAGTTTGGAAATGAATAATTTATCGGCGACCGTTAACCCAATACCAGCCAGAACTCACATAGGATGAAAAAATTTTATTTTTTTGTATAAACTGATTATTGAGTGTTCAGCAAAGACAAGGTCACTAAAATTTTGGAAAAAAAAATTTCAATTCGCAGAAAAATAGAGTCCCATTTTTGGGACGATGGCTAAAAGAGAATAAAATAATTTATTTGGAAAAAATCAATACAAAAAGGACTCTCAGCTGCTTCAATAAAAAAATATGTTCAATTAACTTACATCAATAATATACAGAACAAAAAGTTTTAAAAAAATTTTGGTGAAGAAAATTATTATTTATGGGATGGTACGAAGCAGATATCAGGAGTGGTACATTGCATTTTCCACAAATTCTAGTGGTTTCTTTTTTCCACAAAATGCACATCTCCCTTTTGTCTTGATAGGAACAACTAAATGACCCATTTGGTCATATCTTATGCTCTCCCTCCCATCAATTTGGACTTTTGTGGGCCTGGTCTCTTTGGTACAGAAGGTGTATTTTTGGTTAGATATGCCTTTACAATTTTCCTACGTACTTATAGCAGAGTAGCCATTTCTTGAGGATTTACAATCTTGTAAATTCTCCAAGTATTTGTCACCGATATATCTAACACTTGGGTGAATAAAGGCCACCGCCATTTCCCTGAAATAATTCTTGTTCGGTAGAGAGATACTTGCTTGACATATCTACTCCGCCCATTTGCGAATTGTATAATTGTATCAATTTTACGATGGAGTATTGTCGTTCTGTGGAATTGAATTCCCACCGTTTGTGCTCTTTTATTTGGCCCACTTCACTATTTTTTCTTAAAATGCTTCGTCGTCACTCTCAAACTCGGAATCGTCAGCAGGGTTAGAAGTAAACAATTCCCTGCAACATCCACTATTTCTTCTCCTTCTAGGTCATTCTCTTCAAAATTCTGTGTCTGTTAGAATATCTGGGTCTGGAGGAATTATTGCTACAATAATATTTTTAATATTCATATCTTTCCAAAATTCTTCAAATATGGGTTCAATGTCACGGATATTCAGACATTTTCTGCTACCTACTCATAATTATCATTTCCAGCCAATGACTCAAAATTGGGACAACAAAATCAGCAACGAATTGGCAACAGATAACGATATGAGTCAGTTCAATTCCGTTCCGTATTGAAAGAAGACACTATTCAGCAATAAAACTGCAATGGTATGATTATAATTTTCTCGACAGAAATATATTGAAATCACTATAATGTATGACAACCTCAACGCGCCAGACAAGTGCCGACTTGTTGAATCAGTCTAATTTCTGCTATTATTCCTGTGAGACATCTGACTATAAATATGTGAAGAACATACTTTGACCTAAATGGCAATACCAAATACTATAGTTTTCTGTTATAGCATTGAAGGAATCTGGAAAAAATGGTGCGTTGGCTGGTGTTGGGTTAAATCTAGATTTTTCACACCACCCACATGGTCAAATAAGCATGCTAGGAAAAAACTATTTTCGAAATCATTATTTCCAACCAAAATAATTTTAATAAACCGATTTTAAATCAGAAATAAGAGGATGAAAATTTATATTATTTGAGGTTTTAATCTCGAAGGTAGGGTGTTTCTCTTGACTAACCTAACAGAATGGATTTTCTTTAACATGAAGAAATTATTAAATCTTTATTTCTATTGTGCTAAGGAGAACCAACACTGTGACAAGACAAAAGAGATCAAATCGAGAATAGAACAGGCAAGAAAAATATTCAATACAATGAGAAACTTCTTTGTTAGACCGGACCTAAGCATAGAATTGAGAATTCGCATGCTAAGATGGTATGTGTTACCAGTACTCTTATATGGATGCGAGTGCTGGACCCTGAACCCCTCCATGGAAGAAAGAATTGAAGCCTTCGAAATGTCCCACTATGCAAATAATTGTTACAGTCACGTTAATTTAACATCACATTGTGCTAATGTTCTTCCCTTTTTTCCTCTTGTTTTCATCACATGCTCATCTTCACAACCGCTTATGCCCAGCTTAGGGCTGTTAACTTTTGTGATGTTACAACTGAACTTCTCAGCGATGTTAAAGCGCTGCCTTTTTACATTACTGTGATGTTACTAGAACTTCCTCAAAAGGAAGTCTTTATAATGATCTAAAAGCAACATTTCTGTTACATTCAGAAATGCCTTTTAACATCTAGTACATGTTGATGCAATGTCTATGAAACAACATCTTACCAATGAACTGAATGCAACATTTCAAAAACGATACAGTATATTCTTTTAGATGTTGTATGGATATTACTTAAACCTCTAAATCATATACTCAAACATTCTAGATTACATCCTATAGATGTTTGAGCAAATACACGTGAACAACTAAAAACGCCGGCTGCTTGCCATATCTCAAAAAAGAATCATGATTCAATTTAAAACATACCTCGAGGAAATGAACCTGAAAAATATTTTTGTGTTACTAAAATATCCGCTAGGGAATGGAAAGAACACTTAAAAACATATAATAAGGTGATTATCACCAAGAAAGAAAAACTGAAGGTATCTAAAGATTTCAAAAGTTGCATTTTAGGTCACCTTTTGGTATATGTCTTTTTTGGAGATAATCAACAAATATCCTGTCCAGGGAATCCAACCTAAAAAATATAATAGTGTAAGCATATTACATAACAAGTGTGGAAAGTGATATATGACACATCTTAACATATTTAAAACTATAAAAATTTCAAACTATCAAACTTTACGAAACGTTACGGTATATCAACGGTATATCCTCCACCCGGAAGTTCAATGTTGAATAGCCGATTAAAGTATTAAAATGAGTTTATTTAAGTTTTAATAATTATGATTTTGGAATAAGTACTTACGATAACTGTTCGTCCATTATAACAAAAATGCTTTTTCTGAAATAAAACCGCGAAACTGAAAACGACGATGCCACTACTTATATTATAACACGCCACGATCCGCCATATATCATGCTTGTCATTGTTTTTTTCGTCTTATGTTTTCTTCTTTTTCATAATTTTATGAATACATCATTCAAACAGCTCGCCCAGTCGCAGGAAGTTACTAAAGAGTAGTTCGAAAGTTGTAAAAGTAACTACAAAATGTGATCATCTCAGAAACATGCTAATTTGTAATATTGCCGTAATGTTCTGTATGTAACATTATTTAGATCTATACAAATTAACATCGTAGTGATGTTTCCGCATATGAGTTGCTGAAAAGAAGTACATAGGATGTGTATATCACTGCGAATTCAAGTAGTATTGTGTACATCTAAAATATGTTTTAATGACATAACATGGATGTTAATGAAGTTGGTTATAAAATTTACACATTTAGGATATATCTTTTTAACGTTTTAAATAAACATCACGAAAAGTCTCTAAAAAGAACATCACAAAATAGACTTATGATGTTTCTTGTTCAGTGGGGTACCTCTACAGACGCATACTCAAGATATCATGGATACAAAGAGTGACCAACGTCGAAGTACTCAATCGCATGAAGAAGCAAAAAGAACTACTGCTCACAATTATGGAAAGGAAAACTCAATATCTAGGCCACATCATGAGAGGGAGTTGGTACGAACTTCTTCAACTTATTATTGAAGGCAAAATCCAGGGGAAACGATCAATCGGAAGGCGGCAGAAGGCGTGGCTGAAAGATCTACGTCGATGGTTCGCTTGCACATCAATTGAAATCTTTCGTGCAGCAGTGTCTAAAACAATGATGGCTATTTGGATCACCAACCTTCGAAGGGAGATGGTGTGAGAAGAAGAAGAAGAAGGAGACTTGCTGATTTTATTCTTGTAATGTCTAAAAGATTGATGATTTACCGACATTGCAATCGCAGTGAACTGCCACAAAGAAAAATTATTAAACTATTAATCTGTAATATGAACAAATAACGCCGGCAAAATCATATCAAGAACTTTGTGAAAATTGCCTCGGTAAAATTCCATTTATCTTATATTTCTTGCCCCCATCGTAAATAGGGTCGACTTTGTCAAAACGAAATTCTTTTTTTATCTTTCAGCACAATTAGCTGCGTACATGATCGACAATGACAAAACCATAGGCTGACTATTCGTTTCCAACCTACGCATTGAAATATCTCCCTCGAACCGTAACCGCCCCTATATGGGCCCGGCTTGCTACCCTGATTGTTTCGAGTTGTAATTTACGTCTGCGTATCTATCTCTTGTTCGTCTTCCTCTGTTTCATCGTGAACAAGTCGAAATAACGATTACTGTTGCCGTTCTTCTAAGCGACTTCTGTTATCATGGAAAACGCGATAATAAAATAATGAAGTCTTTGGAGATAGAATATATCTGGTCGTTCAGCAAGGTATCGTTTGCATTCACATCTTTAACATATTTTAGTCCTCTAAAGGAAAAAGTTGCTAATGTCATGCCTGAATGTAATATTGAAATTGCTTTCAAACCTAAGACAAAACTCTCAGGATTTTTATTCAATGCCAAAGATATCACTTCAAAATTTGAAAGTTCAGGAGTTTGTAACGTGTTAAATCTCCACGTAACTCCACGTGACTGTAGCCACTGCATTTTTGTACTGAATTGTTCATTTAGGTACCGTGTTTCACGCTTCACTTTCGATTTCTCTATGATTAATGAGTTGCGCGGAAGGAGAGAGCATCTAGGAAGTGTCGAATTAAGATTCGCTCGTGCTTTTAGCAGCTGGTGATTAAACTATTAACATCGTTAATTATTGAAATTGTATTCACATCTATTGAATATAGTATTGTAGTTTATTAAAATTTATTCATTATCTGTGGCATCTGATAGATGGTAAGTTGTGAAAAGAATATATCTATTTCGTATTAATGCATTATCTTGAAAATCTGAATTGATTGCTTATTTCATTTTTCCGCCATTTCGATTTTTTTCATTTACATATATTAAATTATCTATCTTTAAATATTGAAATAATCATCTCACATTTCCTAATTTAAAATATTTCTAATTCATTTGCTTGTTTAATTCTCTCAATTTAACACAAGATTTTTGTAGGTTAGTGATGGCAAATTTCACATTTTCATATCTCATGTTCAGTTTAATGTTGGAACATATGCTGTCTTTCTTAGCATCTTTGCTTGAGATAAATCTTAATGTTAGTTTGAATTGGCCATCGATACCCTACAGATATCTTGGAACATATTTAGTTAGAGATTGTATGTTGATTTGCCCCGAATTATTTTAGCCACTTGGTTGGAGTGTAAAATTTACTTGGTCAGGAGCTAAGGACCACTTTGTCTGGAGTTAAAACCACAGTATCTGGAATTTAAGAAAAATCCACGTTATCTGGGGCTGATATTCCCACTGGAAGCTGAACCAGGGCAGAAGTAAAGAAGTCAAGAGAATCTCAGAAAATCGATATTTGTAAAAACAAGATAAGTCTCATTGTAATTGTGTAAAGAAGGATAGTAAATACCTTTCATTTTACTGAGTTATTATTACTGAAAACAAACCAGAACCTTTATATGTTTACCAATCTCCCTGCTAGCCAGGGCATAAATATATGTTGAAAAGGGGGTTGGTTACAAGTTTATAGGTTGATTTGTCCTGTATGTAAGGGAGTGTATATAGGCCAGACTGGTCGATCGTTCAAGACAAGATTTAAAGAACACCAACAATCTTTTTTGATAAATAAAACGGATTCAACGTCTTCAAATTATTGCCGTTTCCACAAATATATATAGATAACTTCCAAATTATGCACAAATTACCGAAAGGAACCAAACTATAACTTACTCAGAATCATTGGAAGTGTTTAAACTCAATCATAATGCAAAAGATATCTGGCTGAACAACCAGATTGACTTGATATATTCTCTTATATTTAGTGTATACAAACAATAATGATTTTTCTAAAATCATTTGATTGTACCAATTTGGAAAATCCACTTCAATAAGCCCTTCTTGAAATATGTTCCTCTTATCTATTTAGGTACCTACAATAATTATTTCCCACCCGTAAGCTGAAATCTATAATAATGTATTCAGTTCTTAACTCAATCTGCCTGATGATGGTCTAGTGACCGAAATTGCAATCACAGTTTTATATTTTTCAAAGCAATTCTGTGATAATAAACGTAGTAAATTTAATTTTTGTTTTTGTAAATCTGTTGATATTTGGATTGTACAAAAATTCGTGACATTTTTAAACAGAAATTCTAAAACGATCGATTTATTCATCCGAAATATCCCTCGAGAATCTCCTGATGTAACTAGTTCCAATCTGACGTAACTTCCAGATCGAGCTTTGTCGTGGCTCATTGGACACAACCGGAAACTTCAACCGTCATCTTTGAAGCTACCACGTTCGGTGATTCAAATAGTTTCTGTGTGTCGCGAAAACGTGCCTCGGAAAGCTTTCCCTTCGATTTCCCACGTTCAGTGTACCGAGTGCTGAACTTGACAAGAGTTTTTGTTATTTTATCTCGTACTCTAGTTTGGGCTCTGAAGTTAGAAGCTTGAACGTAGTTAACTGAAAGATTGTGGCGAGATGCTCTATGATTCAGAGATTACGCATTAGGAAATTTCTATTCAAATTTAGCGAGACATATTATATTGATTGGACTATTGAACTCTTTCCAACTTAATTAATGTTCTTGAAGCAAAGTTACTTCGAATATACTTGGGGAATGAAAGCAAGGCCTAAAAAGAGTAAAGTAAAATCAATGTAAAAGTAACACTATCAAGAGAGAGAGAGAGGGAGAGGTAGAGAAATAGCTATGTTGTCATATAAAATTTTGTAGACAAAACACATATGAAGAATTAAAAATAAAATTTAACAATAATAACTAACCAAACAAAACACACTTTCAATTGTCGAACATAACAAGAATCTATCAAAATAAAAGACCGAAACAGAAAAACATGTATGAGTCAATTATGTATAAACATATGTTGAGAATCAACTTATTTGTCAATTAAATTAAATTAAACAGATACAAAATTTTGTATTTTACAAAAAAACATCATGTTCAACAATATTCGTTTAATCTTATTGGTATGATTTGCAAAGCGATTCTTTCTACGTCTATATATATATATATATATATATATATATATATATATATATATATATATATATATATATATATATATATATATATATATACAGGGTGGCGCACCGGGCACTGAATCGATCGATAAAGAACAAAGTACTGATCAGAAAATTTAGAAAATTCAGATGATAACTAATGTCGGAGTGGCCAATCAAAACAAAATAACTACAAACAGCTGGCACTTCCGCTTACACCGGAAGTCGATACCAACTTTCTTATTTCAAATGGAACACCCTATATATTTAAGGGGTTTTCGAAAAGAGCATGAAATTCTGAGTCAAAAATGTGAAGATTACCTTATGCCTAAACCTAGCCGTTTCAAAGATATTTGACATTTTATAGAAAATTCGACAGGTGCAATGGTTTACAAGAACCGGTATAACTTTCTTACTGTAAAAGATACTCATTTGCTTTTTGTCACATGAAAAGAACACAAGAAGAACTACGTTTTACAACTGAAATTAATTCAATAATATCATACCAAGTGTTCCGTTTTTTGCGTTACATTTCGTCAACTTCAAACCGCGAAAACTTGTTCAGGGCAAATTGGACAACAGCCTGTATTTTTTACGTCAAGTTATCTGAAATTGAATTCTCTTCTTTTTCTGATATAGCATTGTGGGGGTTAAGTTTACAACTTTTCGAAATATTTGTGATTTTAATAGAAATTCATGAATTGTTGTAATCATTTCATCAAATAGCCATGATTAGAAACAATCAGTGAATTATCTTATGTCAAAAAATGCCAGCCCGTGTAAATTATACCCTCGAATGACTTTTTAAATTTGTTTATTATTTATGGAGAATGTAATAAAGTAATATCAAGAACTTGCAGCACATTTGCTAGTCGATATCCAGAAAGACAGAAACCGTCACCAAACACTGTAAAACACATACTGGAAAATTTTTGGCTCTGTCAAGGCAAAAATTCAAAGAAGATATCCGTTGTTTATGACGAAAACATAGAAATAGTCATTCTGGGATATTTTCATGCATTTCCAAGGATGTTCATTAAGACAAGCTGCTCTGAATTCAATTCACAAGAATCTTATTAAAACATAAGTTTTTATTCCATATGGTTCAAGGATTAAAGGAAACAGATTTTCTAAGAAGAGATAAAATTTTTGTGAGTTTAAAATGGGCTGCAAGTTCTTGTTATTACTTTATCACAATAAACAAATTAAAAAGTTTTTCGTTGCGTATAATTTAAACATGCTGACATTTTTTGACATATAAGATAATGACTGATGTTTCTAATCATGGCTATTTTGATGAAATGATTACAACAATTCATGAATTTCTAATAAAATCACAAATTTTCAAAAAGTTGTAACCCTAAACCCCACAATGCTAATATCAGGAAAAAGAAAATTCAATTTTACATAACTAAACATAAAATACAGGGTGTTCCATTTGACCTAAACAAGTTTTCGCGGTTTGAAGTTGACGAAATGTAACGCAAAAAATGGAACACTTGGTATAATATGATTTAATTAATTTCTGTTGTATTACGTAGTACTTATTGTGTTCTTTTTATGTGACATGAAGAAAATGAGTATGCCTTTTAACAGTAAGAAAGCTATGCCGGTTCTTGTAAACCGTTGCACCTGTCAAATTTTCTATAAAAAAATGTCAAATATCTCTCAAACGGCTAGATTTAGGCATAGGGTAATCTACACATTTTCGACTAAGAATTTTATACTCTTTTCGAAAACCCTAAAATATATAGGGTGTTCTATTTGAAATAAGAAAGTTGGTATCTACTTCCGGTATAGGCGGAAATGCCAGCTGTTTGTAATTATTTAGATTGGATTGGCCACACTGACATTAGTAATCATCTAAATTTTCCAAATTTTCTGATCAGTACTTTGTTCTATATCGATCGATTCATTTCCCGGGCGAACACCGGCTTATATATATATTATATATATATATATATATATATATATATATATATATATATATATATATATATATGTTGAATTGATGATTCCGTTACTCGATGAAAATAAATTACTAACATGTTTGAGAAATGAAACTCTGAGTTAAAAAAATTTCACATATAATAAAACAACAATAGTTGCGTAACGCGTTTTGCTACCACTACTGCTTCTTCAGGTGCGTGTTTCAAACTAAAAATAAAATATCTAATGCAAGGTTTCCAAAGTACACTTATAAATTTGGGAAATCCATTATGGGATCCTAAGAACAAACTACCTTTATTCATTGAAAAGGTTAAGAAAGGGGGAGCTGTTCACATCCAATTGACTGTTAAGTAACTTCTGGAAATTTTTATGCCTATTAATTTCTGAAGTTTCCATAAGATTTAATTTTGAACCTTTTGTTCCGAGAACAGCTTCCCCCATTTTAAACTTTTCAATGAATAAAGGTAGTTTGTTCTTAGAATCCCAGAATGGATTTCCCAAATTTATAATAAATTATACTTTACAAACTTCGTATTAGATATTTTAGAGTCAGTTTGCAATTCGCACCTCAAGAAGCTGTAGTGTCATTGGAACGCGTTGTGCAAATGTTGTTTTATTATGTAAATCGTTAAACTCAAACATATATATATATATATATATATATATATATATATATATATATATATATATATATATATATATATATATATATATATATATATACTCTATTTACCATAACAAAATACGCACTTATTTCGTACTCAACCTGTATATATATATATATACAGATGAAAGTTTAGATTTCATTCTATTGCTTTACTTCTTTTGAAATGTTTTTTGATATAAACGTTATAGTTTCTTCTGTCATGTGAACAGAGTGTACGGAACAACGACAGTTTTCAAGCAATACTTACACTGATTTTTATTTTATATCTCGTAAACGTAGCATTAAACGTGAAAATACTTTTTTGTTTAAAATTAATTATGAAATCAAATAATAATTTTTTAGATTGTCAAAAAAAAAACAGGCGCGTACCAATTTTTTCTTCCGAAAAAATATGAGTCGCTCTAGGTCCGGTCCTGGAAAATAGGAACTCAAACTGCCACATGTACCTATGTAAAAAGTGATTGACTTACTGTAATCTATCTACCATAAAAAAATGCGTACTTATTCTCGGACCCTGTATATAAGCCCAATTTTCAGGGAGCAATTAAGATTGTCATGAGAGAATACCCACTTCAAAAAACAATTACATCGAATGTTATGTTTCATTTTGCCTTCAATCTGCGAAAACGTCTACTGTTGATCTCTCATTATCGCGATTCACTGAGCTCAAGTGTCCTTAAACTCAGGGCCGGATTAACCATTAGGCAGAGTAGGCAACTCACTAGGGGCCCCGCATCGACAAGGGGACCGCGCACGCATCAAGAAAAAAAAAATTTTTTCGAATGAAAATTTTATTCGAAAATTCGTATGAAATTTCCTAACAATATTATTGCTTTCTTTCGGCGCATGTTGTCAATTGATGAAATACTTCATACATACAGAACCATCTAGTATCGAGTAGTAGAACTAATAAACTGTCTTCGTCCCAGAACTGTTTGAATTCATTGTCAATAATGGCAATTGAAAATGCTGTATTTGAAAGGATCAACTTCTAAGATGTTTTAAACGATTTTGTTTTTAAAAAAGTTAGAAAAATTAGTATTTAAACTTCTGTACTGTACAAAAACAATAAATATCTTGGAAGTTGACTTTTTCCAATTTGTACTCCACCAAAAACTGTTTTCTTCATGGGGGGGGGGGGTGGGGGGGGGGGGGGGTGGGGGGGGGGGGGGGTGGGGGGGGGGGGGGGTGGGGGGGGGGGGGGGTGGGGGGGGGGGGGGGTGGGGGGAATCACTTGTGCCAGGAACCAATAGGGGATAATTTTTTTCTATTTTGCTCTTCAACTGGTGCAGAGAAATTAACTTTCTTCAATTGCCTCTTATGAAGTATTAGTTGTCTTTGCGTAACATCGAGAACTTTGTCCAAGAGTAATATGCAGAATATGACTCTGAAAATTTGAACAAAACTAAATTTCAATTTACTAACGTTTCATTGTCACAAAATATTTTGAAAATATAATACTGCGATTTGCAATTTCGGTCATAGACCAATCATCGGCAGATTGAGTTAAGAACTGAATACAGAATTAATAGATTTGCGCTTACGGGTGGGAAAGAATTATTGCAGGTACTAAATAGAGACAAGAGGAACATAATTTCAAGAAGGGCTTAATCGAGTGAATTCCAAATTGGTACAATACAATGTTCTTAGAAAAGTCGTTATTGTTTGAATACACTAAATATAGGAGAAGATATCAAGTCAATCTGGTCGTTCAGCAAGATATCTTTTGTATTATGATTGAGTTTAAAAATTTCTAATGATTCTAAGTAAGTAAGTTTGGTTCCTTTCGGTAATTTGTGCATGATTTGATAATTATCTATTTGTGGAAATGGGTGGTGGTTTTCTCGGCAATGATTTGAAAACGTTGAATCCGTTTTATTTTTTTAAAAAGATTGTTGGTGTTCTTCAAATCTTGTCTTGAACGATCGACCAGTCTGACCTATATAATATACTCCTTTACATACAGGACAAATCAACTTATAAACTCCTGAACTTTCAAATTTTGAAGTGATATCTTTGGCATTGAATAAAAATCCTGAGAGTTTTGTCTTAGGTTTGAAAGCAATTTTAATATTACATTTAGGTATGACATTAGCAACTTTTTCTGTTAGAGGACCAAAATATGTTGAAGATGTGAATTTTTTCGATTTTTCTACTTTTAATTGAGGATATATGCTGTTTATCCTCAATTAAAAGTAGAAAAATCGGAAAAATTCACATCTTTAACATATTTTGGTCCTTTGACAGAAAAAGTTGCTAATGTCATACCTAAATGTAATATTAAAATTGCTTTCAAACCTAAGACAAAACTCTCAGGATTTTTATTCAATGCCAAAGATATCACTTCAAAATTTGAAAGTTCATTAGTTTATAGGTTGATTTGTCCTGTATGCAAAGAAGTGTATATAGGTCAGACTGGTCGATCGTTCAAGACAAGATTTAAAGAACACCAACTACTTTTTTGAAAAATAAAACGGATTCAACGTTTTCAAATCATTGCCGTGAAAACCACCACCCGTTTCCACAAATAGATAATTTTAAAATCATGCACAAATTACCGAAAGGAACCAAACTTACTTACATAGAATCATTGGAAATTTTTATACTCAATCCTAATCCAAAAGATACCTGGCTGAACGACCAGATTGACTTGATATCTTCTCCTATATTTAGTGTATTCAAACAAAAACGACTTTTCTAAGAACATTGTATTGTACCATTTTGGGAAATTCACTCGATTAGCCCTTCTTGAAAT
This sequence comes from Cynegetis impunctata, assembly GCA_030704885.1. NCBI lineage: Eukaryota > Metazoa > Arthropoda > Insecta > Coleoptera > Coccinellidae > Cynegetis > Cynegetis impunctata. The sequence continues at coordinate 64,962 of JARQZK010004396.1, read as the reverse complement.
ATGTTCCTCTTGTCTATTTACGTACCTGCAATAATTCTTTCCCACCCGTAAGCGCAAATCTATAGTTATGTTTTCAGTTCTTAACTCAATCTGCCCGATGATGGTCTAGTGACCGAAATTGCAATCGCAGTGTTATATTTTTCAAAATATTTTGTGATAATAAACGTAGTAAATTGAAATTTAGTTTTGTTCATCATGTTAAATTATCACTTAGTAACGACGGATTCCATCAACTATTTACTCTGACAATTCTTGAAAATAAACCAATCAAAACGGTTTCGTCGACATGGTACACGTAGTGTTAGTTTTTTCTGGCAGAAGCTCATGAACAGCTTAAGCAGCTTTCACTGAAATATCTAGGGGGAGATTGGTGTTCCCTTCTACTTCCTACATTTTTATGCGTGAATCGCAAAATTATTTTTATGTATTACATAAAGTGAACAAGGAAAATTCTTTAATAATTTAAAAAATTATCAAACAACTTTCCAAGGAAGCTGGTTATACGTATTCAGCAACGCAAAATCTGCATTCACAATCGAACGGTGAATTATAGAAATTGTCAAGTCACCCCGACTCAAAATCTGCATACAGCTGTTTCGATCTTATTAGATCTCATCAGTGCAGCTTATTTGACTCGGAGTGAATTAACAAATTTCTAATTGTTCCCCAATACAAATCGTGGTCAGTAACACTGGTCGGATAACAATCCAGAGCGCCATCCCACCAAAGATATTGGGAAACAACAATTCACCGCTTAGACTGAAAATGCAGAAATTCGTCGCTCGAACACGTACCTCCTGATATGAAGATATCTACTCTACAACAGTGGTGTATATGATTCCAAGGCACACTAACATAGTGATTTAAAACCTTTGGATATACCCACGAGAGCGCGCTCCGAATATTCTAGTCGCTTAATACGCAAAATAACAATCAAATCATGAAAAACATACTAGTCGACCATGGTCAATTTCATACATAACATAAAGTGAACAAGGAAAATTCTTTAATAATTTAAAAAATTATCAAACAACTTTCCAAGGAAGCTGGTTATACGTATTCAGCAACGCAAAATCTGCATTCACAATCGAGCGACGAATTTCTGCATTTTCAGTCTAAGCGGTGAATTGTTGTTTCCCAATATCTTTGGTGGGATGGCGCTCTGGATTGTTATCCAGACAGTGTTACTGACCACGATTTGTATTGGGGAACAATTAGAGATTTGTTAATTCACTCCGAGTCAAATAAGCTGCACTGATGAGATCTAATAAGATCGAAACAGCTGTATGCAGATTTTGAGTCGGGGTGACTTGACAATTTCTATAATTCACCGTTCGATTGTGAATGCAGATTTTGCGTTGCTGAATACGTATAACAAGCTCCCTTGGAAAGTTGTTTGATAATTTTTTAAATTATTAAAGAATTTTCCTTGTTCAATGTATGAAATTGACCATGGTCGACTAACATGTTTTTCATGATTTGATTATTTTTATGTGCTGTCTTATTGACGAATAACAACTCACAACTATAGTTACCGTCATTACATTATAACTATTTCTTCAGGTAAGTGCTAGTACTTACCAAAATTGTTCTGAGTTAGATTTTTAGCAGAAAATATTCGAAAATTTATTTAGAAGGACATTAAGCGTTGTTAAGGTACCACGGGTATCATAAGGATAACGCTTTCGCTCAACGTATATCCCTAGGGATAGAGGCCTTTGGGAAACACACTATCGCCCTCAAGCGTTATGATCCACATAATACTCTTGATACCTTCATAACTATAATATACCTGTAAATTATTATTAAATTATTGTTTCAATATGTTTATCGATTTTAATTGAGTATCGGCCTTGACAATTCAGAATCAGCAAATATATATATATATATATATATATATATATATATATATTATATATATATTATATATATCATATATATTATGTATATCACACAAATAATATATATATATATATATATATATATATATATATATATATTATATATATATATATATTAATATATATATATATATATATATATATATATATATATATATATATAGGAAAAAGTATGTTGGAATACTCGGTCTAGGAATGGATATGAAATTCTGTGTAACGAACACTGACATTTTGGTTTTACATTGACATATCAATAATTTTTTTATAATTTGATGAATTGTCAGCTGTTGATTGGCTTGAACGATGTTTTATGATTTTAAACTTTTGTTTTAGAATTCTTCTTTATTTTCAGTCTATATGTTTTTACTAAATTTCAACATAAGTAAATTGTTATCAGATCTCCGAAAGGAAAAAACTACGTTGTATGTGAGTTGTGTTTGTTTCTTTGGTCTTTTGTTTTCTTAATTGTAATATCTTTATATTATAGATCCTTGAGAAAGGTAATGAGAACTTACCGAAAGCTTGGATGATATAAAAGTGTATCACTGATTCCTGGACCGA
>JARQZK010004396.1:40000-60000 GCA_030704885.1 Cynegetis impunctata | reverse complement strand
TAAATCTTGTTAGTTTTTTATTACATTTGAATAAAAGTTACGAAAATATTTTTTGCCAGAATACAATCTCAAAAAAATAAGTAGTTACACTGAACAGTGTTGAAAGAGACGAAAGAATGAAAACATGGCGTGTTTCGAGCACTTATAGTAAAAATATAGAAATATATTGCATTTTGAACAATTTTTATATCATTTCGCGAACTACTATGAATTTTGCTATAAGAAATAGATATGCTCAATAATGGAACTTGCTTATACATTGTTTTGCTAAATACCCTTGTAAATTCAGTAAATTACTGAAAAGAAAATTGTATTTACAAAAAATCTACTATTCACTAAAATTTGACGGTCTACACTATTTCAACATCATCTTGAAAAATAATCATTTATTGCAGGTTGTGACGATACTTGTAAGTGTGATCTGGATCTGAAGTAGACCCCGAAATATTCCAAGCACCTTCATATTAATTCAGTATTTACTTTTCCTCAATACAAATCATGGTCGGACAACTATCTGTATCAACCCAGAGCGCCCTCCACCAAAGATATTGGAAACCAACAATTCACCGCTGAGATCGAAAATGCAGAAACCCGTCGCTAGAATACAAACTTTCTGACATAAGATGTCTACTTTGCAACTGTGGCGTAGGTATGTTTTTTTTTAAATTATTGAAGAATTTTCCTTGTTCACTCAACAAGTATATTTTTCATGATTTTTAATTTTATCTTGTATAATTTCATGTATTACCTATAACATTCAATAGGTATAATATAGCTATAGTTGCAACTAACTATTATAACTTTACTTCTAGATCGATATGGACTCAACCATGAAGAACGAAAATGATAATTTTTTTCTCAAAAACTGTGAAAAATTATTGCATTTCTGTTCAATGGCAATGTCAAAGACAAGGCGATTGAGTATTTACTAGGCCCATTGGAAATCGAAAAGATCGAGGAAAGTAAGTATCTGCTTGTGTAGATTGTGTATTTCAGTGAATGGTGTTCACCCCGTGATGCTAATGTTAGTAGTTCAAAAAGAGCTTGATATTATTATTCTATGTCAGGGTTGAAAGAGAACACTTTTTTCATTTGTTATGAAATCAAATGACAGCTTGAGAATAATTTGATACATATTTCGTGAACATCATTTAAAGTTCATAACATACTCATTGCATTAAAAAGTAGAGTCCCAATGAAAAAGAAAATCAGCTTTCTAAAATCTGGAATTCACCTTTTTCATTTTTGACCATAATATATTTTTATTTCTAGATGGGCGAGATGAGGCAGCCACCAACAAAGTTGTAAAGAACGATATTACTGGAAAAATGCATACCAAAAAATTTTCACTTACAGCACTCATTTTTATATCTTGCAAAAACACCACAAGAAATTGAAGAATGGATATACATTTTGAATTCGCAGAAAACTTCAATTCAATCATTTGTGTTCGCAATTGGCGAAGATATAACAAAAATTCAAGGAGAGTTATATACATACTTCGATGGAATTAGATATAAGTTTTTCAATGTTATAAGAGCTGTTAATAGTTGTTTAAATATTATTTATGTTTCCAATTTAAGTTTTTTTCCAGAAAGTATTATGTTTTGGTCGTTTATTGAATACTTTTTTTTAAACCTCGCGCTAATCCAGGAATTGTATACAGTAAAACACATATCTTATGTCAATATTTGAAAAATAAATTGTATTATTCCAATTCAATGAATCTTTTGTGTCTGTTTGTAGTTATCTTTGCAACGTACTCGTTCGACAGTGCCATCATAATTGCTTGGAGCATTAGCAATAATATATAGACATTTTTTCCCTATTGGCAATTATAAACCTGTCACTATATACATATATATATATATATATATATATATATATTATATATATATATATATATATATATATAATATATATATATATATATATAAATATATATATATATATATATATATATAATATATATATATATATATATATATAATATATATATATATATATATATATATATATATATATATATATATATTATATATATATATATATATATATATATATATATATAATATATATATATATATATATATATATAATATATATATATATATATATATATATATATATATATATATTTATATATATAAGTCTAGTCTATTTTATTTATGAAAACAAAAGGTGCAACCAGTAGGCTCAGATTGATGTATTTTTACATTATATTAACGTCTTCGAACATTGAACGATGTTCGAAAGTCATTGTGCGCATGGCTTAGAATCAATGTATCGCTGATTGAGTCAATGTCCTGGATTCCTTGATTCAATGACTGCAGGTGATCGGTTGATGTACAGAAAACATTAATATCATGCTGGATGTTGATTGACTAATACACAATGGTCATTAGTAGAATGTACTTTGTTTTGAAATCCAGGTGATGAAATCAATGCCTCTCGGGGATTGATATAATCACTTGAACATCAAGCAATCAATAATAATAAATTGAATCAATGAACTTGAGCATCGGTTGAAAATTGATGTCCGAATACATTATCTCAATGGTTTTATTCATTATATTCACGTACGTTTTTCGTTCTGTGTATATATATATATATATATATATATATATATATATATATATATATATATATATATTGAATGGAATTGGCATTTGCTTGGTGAAAGTTCATATTCATAACTCTATAAAGAAATAAAAAACTAACTTTTCACAGGTTAAAATAAAAATCTATTGAGTAAACGCGTTTCGTCATAACATTGACTTCATCTCGTACGAGATGAAGTCAATGTTATGACTGTCCAGGTTGCATGATGGGTTAGGAAAGAGAAATGAGAGAGGACGCGGTTATTTTCAAACGCAATAAAATACAATAAACGAAAGAAAACAGTCTTGTTAAGTACAAATTGGAAAAAGTCAACTTCCAAGATATTTATCTATTTTGTACAGTACAGTAAGTTCAAATATCAACTTTTCTAACTTTTTTAGAAAAAAAATCGTTTAAAACATCTTGGAAGTTGACCCATTATCGATAATGAATTCAAACTATCCTGAGACATTTTTGAACGAAGACAGTTTATTAGTTCTACTACTCGATACTAGAAAGTTCTGTATGTATGAAGTATTTCATCATTTGACAACATGCGTCGAAAGAAAGCAATAACATTGTTGAGATATTTCACACAAATTTTCATTTGATGAAATTTTTATTTTCTTGGTGCTTGTACGGGCCCCCAGTCGATGCGGGGCCTCTAGACAGTTGCCTACTCGGCCTAATGGTTAATCCGGCCCTGCCTGTCATACAACCTCATAATCATGTAGAAAATATGTAACCTCATGAAGTGGTGCAATATTTCTCGATACTCGATAACTAAAAGAAATACGATATCTATTATAGCACCTTTGTTCAATTGTTATCCTATCGATACTGAACAATCATACTGAATAATGAAAATTGTTCGAAAAAACAATTTCACTATTTCACCGGAATTGTAAGAATATAAACACACGATATTCTATTTCTTTTTTCAACGTGCGTTTAATTTCTCGAGTATTACTTGTTTTCCTTCTTCGTAAAAGAAAAATGAGGTTCAATAGCAGAAACAATTTTTTTTTGAGATACAGAATGGACACTGAACATCAAAATCGGGAGATATATCCTTTTATATTCGTTGGAAGAGAAGCACCATCAACTCTTCAAAGGGCAGAAGATTACTCTCCAGAAAATCCCAGTTAATCACTAGAATTCAATATGGAGGGGATGAAAGGATTCGGCGGGTCGTATCCTGAAGGGCCCTATTTGTAGAATGAAAAGAATCTCCGATCTCTCCTTTGACGAAAATATTATCCACTGCTTTCTCTACTTGATTGCTAATTAACATTTAGTATCCTCAAAACAGATGATATGACTCTTTTTTTCAAAAGAAAAGTAGCGCATCACTCTCCAGTATGTGATTGTGTATTCAATACGTCTTCCTGGTGGATATTTCAATTACGCCTGGTGAAAATTGCTTTTTCAATTTTAGTTACATGAGAAGAAGGGTTTTTCTATCTCGACAATATTTAGAGCTCACTAAGTTTTGGAAATTTAAGTATTTTTGATGATCATTCAATATATAATCTTGTCGATTCATGTGAGCTTTTAACTAAAATTAATTTAAAGACTCCAAAACAAAGAATAGAGATTTATATGCAGGTAACAAGGCGACTGCCGTATCCCCAACTTCCCCAATAATATTGGATAGAACTCTCCAATCTGTAGATTCTGAATATTTAACAATTCCCATAATTGTTTTCTAAATTCAGATATCTTTGTTCTGTCAATAAAGTCCTGTAAGTGTCGTCTACAAAACTACTTCTTAGAAATCTAGAGGAAGAAGAATAGCTTAAATTCTGTTCATGTTGTTGGGTTTTCTTATGTTATATATGATTTGAATCTTAAAATTTCTTTTTTTTAGAGTGTAAGCTTAGTTTGTTATATATACATAGTGGATACTGTTCTGGTTCTGGAGTAATTATATAAGAATTACTTATATTAAGTTTTAAATATTATTTTGAGAGAATGTGGATACAATAAACTTTTCAGGACGGCAAAGTTGATTCAAAATGAATAGAACAAAAACAAGATTTCCATTAGCGCCATGTACAATGTAGCATTTTATAATAACAATAATAACCTGAAATTATATAAGGGAACAATGCATAACTATGCTTTCACAACTATTCAAAATATATGTATTATTAAGCATAATTACGAAGGATTTTAGTATTTCTGTAGGTGAAGTTATTTATATATATATATATATATATATATATATATATATATATATATATATATATATATATATATATATATATATATATATATATATATATATATATATATATATTTATATATATATATAATAACCTATTTATTTATATTATTTATTTGAATTGTTGTTGCCTGTGAACTATTTTTAACCTTTTGATAATTATTAGCAATAACAGGCTTGGTGAATCTCGAAAAAAACTGGATTTTATTAAAAAGTTGACGTTTTTTTTGAGAAAAAGGTAAATAGTACCCTACTCTTTGACTTTTCTAAATCAAAATAATTTGAACCTATTTCGAACATTACGTGGGTAAAGGTTTCTCTGGTTTACCTTACCAATAATAACAGATTTGAATGTTAATATTGGACTGAATAGCACGTAAGAAATAACAGAGAACGGCCACAGCCAAGAAAATTCTGATAAAACATAGTAGTCTTTTTTAACTATTCAAATTTTTCAAATCAATATCTAAATGTCAAAGAAATTTCAATATTTCCAAAGTTTTGAAAAAGCAACGAATGTCGTGGAGAAACGTCAACTTTTTAATAAAATCGAGTTTTTTTTGAGATTCATCAAGCCTTTTATTGCTAATAATTATCAAAAAGTTATATATATATATATATATATATACATATATATATATATGAATTTTAATTGGTTAGGCCGTTACTTGGTTGAAATCTATTATTAGAAAAACACATGTTAGATCTGAACGATTATTATAATTTTATTTTATATTATTTTATATTATTATTTTATATAATTTTATATTTATATTTATTAAAATAACTGAATCTTTGACCCAGCGTTTCACTACATATAGAAGCTTCATCAGATAAAACACATATCAATGGGCATATGCGAACACGTCTGATCTTGAGAGTGTTACGCTTTCGTTAAGTTTCATCAATGTCAGGCTTATCTTCAATTCGCTCAGTGTGAAAATATTTTCAGTAGATATTAAAAGGCTCCCTCAATGTATGTCTTTTGTGATGTCAAGTATAAATGCTAATTTATCATTGAAAATTTTCAATTTGAGTCAAATAGAAGTATCTTCAGGTATACAAAAGATTTTTAGTTGGTGCGAATGCTATATAGAATGGATTAGAATATTTTTCTTTTATCCATAGGCGAAGAAATTTTCATTTATTTACTGAAGGTTCCAATTTGGTGTTCATATACCTACTAGATACTAAATCTTGCACTGAATGATATCATTATCCGAAAAAGCATTTCGAAATAATGAGGACATAATGCGGAGATAAACTTCGTTTAACAAACAATCAGATTTAGTTGTAGTTCTCCGGCACGAAGACGTCACCGTAACTTCTACGAAAGTTGATGTTATCATGAAATTACTGAAGGTAATTCAGGGAAACGCCGCGAGTGCTACAAAAGCCTTATAAATTAACCCTTGGCAGTTGTAACCAACTTTGTTATTAAATTAATTATCATCTCATGATTCAGAAATACCGAATTGTATGTAACAAGGCGACTGCCGTATCCCCAGCTTCATTCAGTCATAGCTACATGAGTTTCCAACGAATTAATTTTCAATAGTAGTTTAATACGTGAAGAGAATACTTTGTAACCCTTTTTTTTAGCATTAGCATGCGGAGAGGATTGTGAGTTTAAGCTCACTTGAAGTTTATATAGAGAAGAAGGACAGGAAGCTAAAATTTATATAAAATATATAATTCAATTAAAGAAGACAACAGTTTCGTGAAAGAACTAATTCGATGCCCTCGCCATTTTGTATAATCATTGATTTCTTTTATTATAGTCGAATTTCAATATACAGTCATGACAAATATATTTTTTGAATATCTATTACGAATCCATATGGAGATATATATATATATATATATATATATATATATATATATATATATATATATATATATATATATATATATATATATATATATATATATGGAGAGATATCCTGCAAAAACTACTCCTACTCAAACCTGGAATCTTGAATGAAATTAAAATAAAATATCATAAGAAAAAATATAAAAAATGAAGGACACCCCCTACTGCGTAGCACTTGGAATGATAAAACCCCTCGGCGCATGTGCATGTCGTCAATATTTTTTGAATGTACCTATTATATAAATTAAATAACAATGAAAGTCGACATTACGAATGAAATGAAGGAAAATTGCAATAAATGTATTAATAAGTCGATATTACGAATAAAATCCGTGAAAATTTGGCAAAAAAATTCATTGTTTGACTGTCGAATTTGAATATCCTATCCCGGCTCATTTTGCTGCAAATTATGAATCAAATTGATAAGATATCTCTATGGATGGGAAGCAGACACAGACGCAGAATCAAGCTTAAGCTATCAACGTCGCTTGGTTACCGTGGCACACAGAGCACTTCGACGCATGTTTTGTAGGACTTCGTACATATCGACCTTGGCGCATGCGCATGTCGTAATGCCTATCTAAAAAACGCTTTAATTTTTTATTCTTCGTTGGTAAAAATTGGGAATTCAAATTCCCTAATGAAACCATATGTGTTTTATCGATATCCGTTGGAATTTTTAAAATCGGGCCAGTTACCAACTTTTTGTCGTGAGACTATAACCCCTTTAGCTTCGCCTCGGAGTAATAAAGAGTGAAAGACGTATTTCAATTTGTTAGAATCTGCAATACTGCTAGTAATTAAAGACTACAATGAAATAATTAGTAATATTTATTTTTCACTTCAAATATGACAATGAATTAGTAAGAAATAAAACTTCAATCCAACATGAAAATAGTAAAGTTATCAAGATCTAGCGGGTGACAAGGAATTTTCTATTTCTCTACTCACCTTGTTATAGTCCCTCTCACACTATTCAAACAAATATTAGTGAAATTCTCAACGAATTCTTCAATCAAGAGAGATAAAAATATAATCCTTTGAATACTAACAACATTGCCTCTGAAATTTGCACGCATTATTATAAATTATATACGCATAAAAAAGAAAATTTTTCATCGAGTCAAGTAGATTTCCACATGTACAGAAAAAGAGTTCGTGAAAATATAATGCCATCAATAAAATTCTATTTTTTAGCGAATACTTAATGAAGAGAAACGGAATATTCATTTCTGAAACAATATAGACGTAGACTGTTATTTGCATTGTGGTAATGTACATATACTGTAGTATTGCAAGAATTAAATAGGCGAAAAACCTGGAAATAATTAGATTTTGTATTCGAAACAATGCTATGTCCTTAGAAAGGCAGCAGTTCGCAATTTATATTTTGTATAGGAGTTAAATAATGCTCTCAATTTAATAAAGGGACCAGGCGAGCTTCAAAATCAATACAAAATATAAAAACATCAAGAAAAAAATATACGATAGGGTGAGAAAGACGTACTGTGATATTTATGAATCTCGGCCCATTCAATACGTAGGTTATTTAGGATGAATTTCAATATATACTGGTGGGAAATTCGATCATAATTCTCTAAATTTTGAAGTTTGAATATTATATGTTTGACACTGGAAGTATTAACGTAAACAAAGATATATAAACTACTCAAAAGTTGTCTTCCTGCTAAACAATTTTTTTTAGTAATTTTCTTTACTTTATTATATATAAATTAGAGGTTTTTTGCACTGCTTCTCTAAAGAAACTTTAATTGAGCTGAATCTCAAAGTCCTTGGTGAGCCAATATGCTTAAAAGGGGTACAAATTTTTTGTTCACGTTTTAATAGATATATAATACCACTGTTTCATTGATTGAAGTTTTGGTCTTTTTTTTGAAATTAATAACAGAACACAATGACTTTCAATCATTAGATAATCTGAATCAACAAAAATGATACAAACGATGAATCCAATTAATATCGCGTAGAAAAAAGGAGAATAATGTAAAAAAGCTATCAGGTAATCTGGATATGATTAAGAAGTCTATAATAGTTAATTGCCCATTTTCCATGAGCAGGTAAACTTCAACAGAACCTTATATTAAAGGCTTTTCAATAAAGTAGAATCCTCGTATTTTCATTTTATCATTGTAGTGTTTTTTATAATGCAGATATAAAGGCGCGTTTTCCTCCACTTTCGCCAGTCGCCGACGACTGCGACTGAGTATCCGCGACTGGTAGTAGCTGCGACCTATTCATTCAGGCGCGTTTTCCTCCACCTTCGGCAGTCGCCGACGACTGCGACTCGCTAGCCTGCGTCAATCAGTATTTGTCCTTCGTTGTGTTCTGTTCAGCACAAGAAAAATGAATATTTCAAAAAAATTATTAATTGCAATGTTATTAAATTATCAAGTGAAGGAGGAAAATCTGCTTCTCATGTTAACGTTAGAATCTGAGAAACAGAGAAGCGAAGAATTAGCAATGTTCCGAAATAGACGATTGGAAGGATTTCAGGCAATATTAATCCAGAACCACCTGACAGATAACGAAACAAAATTTAAAAAGTTTTTCCGAATTTCCTGGCATCAATACAACTACGCAAACTAAGTTTCGTCGACGAATTATCGCGGCACCCCTTCCGAATATGAGCAGCTACTCGCGACTGGACGAACGGCGACCGGACGCTGGTAGTCGCGACTGAGTAGCAACTAGGAAAACAGGATGATTTAAAATGCATTGGAGATGTCTTAACGAATTGGTCGACGCTACTCAGTCGCAGTCGTCGGCGACTGGCGAAAGTGGAGGAAAACGCGCCTTAACCTGAACATAAATTGAGTGTCTCAATTTAAGTGTCGGTAGCTAAGCGATATGGTTTGTATTGAATTTTTCAGATAAACATTCTTCATGGGTTTCATTATCACCAGTGCTCTTGGGATTTGTATATATCCAAGTATTTTCCTCTGTTATCACGCTGATTCCGAAGATGACAATAATTGAGGAAGCCAATATTGGATGGAGCTCGGATTTGTGAGAAGGCAGTTATAGCATTTATTTAGAAAACGTGTGCTTTCGGAGGCCATCGTATTTTTTTCGATTTTTGAGTTTTCATTTCTCGAATCTTCATTTAGTCCAGTCAATGACCATTTTTCCGTGTATTTGTCCCATACAGTACCGATTTTCATGAAAAATTGTATTTAGGTTCTACTTACCATCTTTCTCAAAGTCTACTATGTGGCAGAGGTTGCTTTTTCCCTGGGGGTGGATGCCACCCCTTCTTGGGCATGAAATTTTTTTCATTGAAAATAAGTACGGAAATCGATAAATTGACTAATTTTAAGCAACTTTTGTTTAATGAAGTTCTTTCTGAAAGTCAATACTTGTCCACATATTCGTAGGTGAAATTGTCGGTTTTCAGGTAAAAAACCCAACTTTTCGGATTATTTTTCGCGAATAACTGGAAAAATATGCATTCTATCGAAAAAAATGTGGAGAGAAAATTTATAGCTTATAAAAAAACAAAGAAAATTGTGTGTTTGCGACGTATGCAGATTCAATACAAACAGAATTATTGCTTGTTGAAAGTTGACTGGTATTTTCAATCGCCAAAATGGAAAGTTTCTACGTACAATAACCAAAAACAAACGCATTTTCCGAAAACTCAAAAAACATTTTTTAAAGTCTTTTGAAAAAACCTTTATTTTAATTTTTTTAAAAAGTTCCTAGCATCAAAACTAAGTAAGCTATGAAGAGAATAATGTCGATTCCTATTTTTTCGTTGGAAAAAAATAGTGAATATCTCACCCTCTCTTCCGCCCTATTTAAAAAAAATCGTTGCCACTTTACAGTTCATTTCACTTATGCTTTTATAATACGTTCTGAGTGTTTGACCAGTTTAAAGTACTTCATTTTGAAAGAAATTGAGTTTGAAGGGAGAATATCATTTTCGTAATTTAGCGAAAAATCACCTTTTCTTCAAAATAACTCAAAAACTATTAATGATATGCAAAATTTTTCGGAGTACGAAATTGTATGTTTTTCTTATTTGAAAATATAAGTGTTTTATTTTTTTTTATAGGATAAAAATTAAGTAAGATATGGCCATTTAAAGCTTGCGTGTGTTCGCGCAAAGTACCTTTTTTAGCACTTTTAGCATGAACCTTTTTAAAAACAAGCATCTGAAAAAAAAATTTATTTAGATGAGTTTATAGATCTTAAAAAAACATAAGGACTTGATTGCTTGAAAACTGAGCGAGTTATGGGGAAAAACCAAAAGCACATTTTTGTAGAAATTAGAATATGTATTAGTATATTGATGAGTACACATAGTGGTAAATACCAATCAATTTTCGACAATCAATAATTCCGTTTGTATTGGGTCAGAATACATCATAAATACACGATTTTCTTTGTTTTTTCATAAGCTATAATTTTGCTTTCTGCAGGTTTTTCGGCAGAATGCATATTTTTCCAGTTATTCGCGAAAAATAATCTGAAAACGTGGTTTTTTTGCCTGAAAACCGACAATTTCAGTCGCGAATAAGTCGGAAAGTATTGACTTTCAGAAAAAACTTCATGAAACAAAAGTTGCTCATAATTAGTCGATTTCCGTACTTATTTTCAATGGAAATTTTTTCATCTCCAATAAGGGGTGGCATCCACCCCCAGAGAAAAAGCAACCTCCGCCACAGGGTAGACTTTGAATTAGATAGTAAGTAGAACCTTAATACAAATTTTCATTCAAATCGGTGCTGTATGGGATAAATACACAGTTTATACTTTTTTTTACCGTCATTGACTGGACTAATTGCAAAATTGCAAGAATGAGACGCGTACTATTTAAAACAAAAACATATATGAACTGTCACTATTCATATATTAAACTTTTATAGTTTTGCTTGCAAAATGTCAGAAAATCACATTATTCAAAAAAAAAGGAACGGTGTCATGGGACACCTGGTAAGAACGAAGTTCCTTAGGATACCTAATATAGAAGGACTACAATTTGCGAAAACGAAACATGTGCGTGTCGAGGCGCACGACAGAAGTGATAACTTATACTAATCAAAGTTGAAATGATTAATACTGAAATGTGAGGCTAAGAGCTCTTACTAGATTGTAAATAAAAAAATTTTAAAAGCCAGGAGTAACCTCTGGGATTCGAACCCAGAAATACGGCACACCAGGGTTCAGTACTTAGACCACTCGACCGTCAACGCAATGTAAAGAATAGACGCAAGAGTGTATATAACGAGAGGATAACGTATCGCCACGCTATATAATTGAACATAAACCTACAATACGTAGTCATTATTTGATGAAACAAATGTGTAAAGCTTTATCTTTTCATAATGCCATATCTGATTCCTATCGTAATCTGTTCTTTTATGCATATAACTTATAAAAAATTACGTATGACATATCTCGCTCTAGTACAGTCTGTCCTAACATATGGAATAAGTATTTGGGGAGGAATCTATAGGACTAACATCAAACCTTTGATAACAACACAAAAACACTTTACTCGAATAATATTTCACGCTAATAAACTCGAACCGTCAAAACCTTTATTTGATCGATTGAAAGTCTATGCTTTAGAACAACTACATAAATTACATGTCTGTAAATCGATATATAAGTATCATAATCAACTAAATTTAAAAATACAACAGACCGTCAGAGGATTTAAGTGCATAATACAACCCAAAGTTAACCGGACCCACACTTTGAACTCTTTCTATTATCAGGGACCAAAAAACTTCAATAGTATGAGAATTCCAAAGACATTAAAGCAATACAAAGAAATTGAACGCTTCATCAAAAGCTCCATTACATATACAGAATAGAGAATTTATTGAGAGGTCAAGACCTACTTCCCTGTGACGAAGTACCCTGAAAAATACCGACTACGAACCATATTATCTGCGCACGGGCAGGAAATGCCTTGCAGAAATACTCACATATTTATGAATCCTTTATATTAATAAGATTTAGTTATATTTCTACAAAACTGTATTAATTAAGTTATATGGAATTTGGTAACAAAAGTTTATTTATTTTTTTTTTATTTGTATGTCATTTGAACAGTGTTAATTGTAAACGGCGAGGATGCCAATAAAATTGTACGCACCCTCATCGAATCCGATACAAATGGCTGAATCTTTTCTGAATAAATTATTATTATTATTATTATTATTATATTATTTCGATGTTTCACATCTGACGTTTTCGAGTTGCTTGTACATGAATTAATGACCACATATAATGCATTGGCGAATTGGCGATTGACGTGGCGGAGTGGGATCAGAAAGATAAGGTATGAGAGAACGGAAAGAAAGAGAAAGGTATAAAATATTCGCTTGTGTTAACTAAAAGCGTGACTTTCGTCATTCTATTTCCGTCACACTTTTAGTCTCGCATATTTTTCAGTTTGGTCCCGCAGCTTAAATCCCTATCTCCTCCAAGCCTGCCGTAAGGAACTTCGTTCCAAAATCTCAAGTTCAAGGAAATAGTGACCAAATAATTGTCGCATGTATCCTATAATTTGATCAATAAGCTTCAACTGTAATTTGAACATATTTATGCACTCTCACTGCAAATATATGTTTTTCATGAATTTTGTGAACAACAGATGAAAATATAGTCGTTTGATTGATTGTTGTTAAAATAGCTGTATTGTTTTAATTTATTTCAATTGATAATTCAACTCAAGAAAAGATGGGCGATTTATTAAATATTGATAAAATTCTATTCAGTTGTATTCCAATAACACAACGCGAGTGGACGATATTCTTTTTATTGATTCTATGTTGGATTATATAGTCACATTTACATTGAACTATAGTACGACTATACAACGGATGAAAATATAATCGTTTGATCGATTTTAGTTAAAATAGTTGTATTGTTTGAATTTAGTTGTATTTTAATAAATAATCCAACTCAAGGAAAAGATGGACGATTTATTAAATATTGATAAAATTCTTTTCAGTTGTATTCCAATAACACAACATGAGTGGAAGATATTCTTTTTATTGATTCTATGTCACATTTACATTGAACTATAGTACGACTACACAACGGATGAAAATATAATCGTTTGATCGATTTTAGTTAAAATAGCTGTATTGTTTGAATTTAGTTGTATTTTAATTAATAATCCAACTCAAGGAAAAGATGGGCGATTTATTAAATATTGATAAAATTCAATTCAGTTGTATTCCAATAACACAACGTGAGTAGACGATATTCGTTTGATTGATTCTATGTTGGATTATATAGTCAAATTTCCATTTAAGTATAGTTCGAAGATACAAAAGATGAAAATATAGTTTGTGGCTTATAAAAAACAACGAAAAATAATTACCGAATATATCCAATAATTCACTCAGAAAGCTATAATTATAGTTAAAACGTGTACATGCTCCTCGAATACTCAAAATTTATTTTCTAGAACTACGCACGCTATATAGTTGAATATAAACCTACAATACGTAGTCATTATCTTATGGAACAAATTTGTAGAGCTTTATCTTTTCATTATGCCATATCTGATTCCTATCGTAATATGTTCTTTTATGCATACTTATACACAATTATTTCGATGCAACTTATACACAATTATTTCGATGTTTCACATCTGACGTTTTCGAGTTGCTTGTACATGAATTAATGAGTACATAATATAATCCATTGGCGATTAACGTGGCGGAGTGGGATCAGAAAGAGAAGGTATGAGAGACCGGAAAGGAAGAGAAAGGTATAAAATATTCGCTTGTGTTAACTGAAAGCGTGACTTTCGTCACTCAGTCTACTTCCGTCACACTTTTAGTCTCGCATATTTTTCAGTTTGGTCCCGCAGCGAAATCCCTATCTCCTTCAAGCCTGCCATAAGGAACTTCGTTCCAAAATCTCAAGTTCTTATTGTTCAGAAATCCGATAAATAGAAGGACAAATATTAAGTCACGAAATATCTATTTAACCGTTTAGATGAAGCAGGAATTAGAGGATCCCCACTCAGTCTCATTCAAGATTATTAGTCTAAAAGAATTCAGAGAGTAAAAATTGATAATATAGTTAGTGAACCTTTACCAATTTCTGTGGGACTCCCTCAGGGAACGGTCTTAGGGCCTGTTTTGTTCTTGCTATATATTAACAACATTGGATGCCTTGGAGATACGACAAGTCATGTAACATCATATGCAGATGATACAGCCATAACCTTTATTCATGACTCTTGGGATGAACTCTATGAAACCGCAGAAAATGAACTCAAAGTCTACCATAACTGGTTGAGTGAAAGCTTACTCAGTTTAAATATTGAGAAAACAAAACATATTACTTTTACTGCTACTGCTAGAGATCAGCCAGTGAACAAATTACTCAAAATTCACCACAGTGGATGCAATATCATACACTGTGCTTGTTCAGAAATTGAAAAGGTTGAATACATAAAATATCTTGGAATTATGGTGGACCAGTATCTTCGCTGGACTGAATATGTACAGTATACTGTGAAGAGATTGAATAAATTAATTTACAAATTTTACCAATCAAGAAATATTGCTAACAAAAGATTACTAGGTACTCATGTTTTACGATGCCTTGGCTGAGTCGATAATAAGATATTGCATCATAATTTGGGGTGGCATAGATAAATCTACCATGAATAACATTCAAGTTACTCAAAACACCATAATTAAAATTATTTTTAAAAAAAATCGCAGATATCCCACCACATCACTCTACTTAGAATCAGGTTTATTCAATATTAGAAAGCTGTACGTGTATCATAGTATACTATGGATTCTTAATTCACCATTAACTTATAGTACCCATTTGTATTATACTAGAGCTACTGCCAACCAGGCCATTCAGATTCTTCTTTGTACTAAGAGTCAAACACAGAAATTCATTTCTTACTACGGACCAAAATTAGTGAATATATTACCTATACATCTGAAACATCTAAAAAATAAATGCAGATTTAAAAAAGAGATTAAACACTACATATACAATAACTATGAAAGATTCGAAAAACTTTTTGACTGATAGTCCTTTTTCCTAAATTATCTATTTCTTCAATTATCAATCAATCAATTATTAATTTGTTGTATAATATCTGATATGTTTGTATGTATTTGTATATGGGAATTATATTTTATGTTAACCTAGAATAATGAACAAAATTTTTAACATTCCATAGGCAGAACACAAGCTGTGCTTAGGTGACTCCATATGAATCAAATAATTTAATATAATTAACGAATGTTTATACAGTATTATCCGAATAAAAGTTATTATTATCTCAATATTATCTTTCACAGCGTGCCGATAACTGCTGTATTCCGCTCGATCTCTCGGCTGCGACCTTTTGAAGAGGCGGTCCGCAGATTTTTGATTAAAATGGAGCCCTACTGTCTTCAGGATTACTTTGATGCATGTAGAACTTAAATTTGATATGTTTCTGACCTGTTTTCTTTTATTATAAGTTGTTGTAATACTATGAGAATAAAATCCTATTATTATTATTATTATTATTATTATACTTTGTCAATCAACTTTTATCGCAAGCCGCGTAAAGGATGTTCGTAAAACTTCAGTTAACAGCTTTTAAAAATTTCTGAAAAATATTCCTACTTGTAGATTCTTACTCATAAAAAAGTTTCAAGTACCCAAGTATAACCAATTTTACGGTCCGAAATACAAGCCAAAAAAGAAAATTCTCTCTTTCGACGAAGTAGAGGGAATTCAATGGTGCATTGTCAAGATTCATTTTATTCGCAATTTCTTGTTTTGTACTCTAACCCGGGCATCTTTCAAAGTCCGAACGATATATCGAGTAACGAATCCCCAGAAGTTGCAATAAGTCACCAGGCGGAATGAAGTAAATTGCCAATACGTGTGCGGGCCGGAACCGAAACGGTGGAAAACTTTTCGTAGGTGCAACGTTGCTTCCTAACTAGACGAAATTCTCGTTTCACTTTAGTTTACGTCATGTTCCGAGAGGTTTCGCGAATCAATCATTCGGCTATCTTCCCATTCCGTTGTATTTGAAATATATCCAGATGGAAATAGGACTACTATTTCACACAGAATCAATCGATAGAATTTATTTTCATTCGTTGTATCTTTATACTGTAGTTAAATTGAAGTGTGACTATATAATCCAACATAGAGTCAATCAAACGAATATCGTCCACTTACGTTGTATTATTGGAATACAACTGAACAGAATTTTATAAAAATGCAATAAATCGCTCATCTTTTCCTTGAGTTGGATTTTTAATTAATACAACTAAACTAAAGCAATACAGCTATTTTAAATACAATGAATCAAACAACTATATTTTCATCCGTTGTATATTCGTGCTAAAATTAAATTAAAATGTGACTATAAGAATCCAACATAGAATCAATCAAATAAATATCGTCTACTTACGTTGTATTACTGGAAGACAACTGTATAGAATTTTATCAAAAATCAATAAATCGCCAATCTTTTCTTGAGTTGGATTATTAATTAAAGTACAAATAAATTAAAACAAGACAGGTATTTCAACCACAATTAATCAAACGACTTTAATTTTATCCATTGTATCTTTGTACTATAGTTAAATTAAAATGTGACTATATAATCCAACATAGAATTAATCAAACGAATATCGTCCACTGATGTTGTATTATTGGAATACAACTGAATAGAATTTCATAAAAATCCAATAAATCGCCCATCTTTTCCTTGAGTTGGATTATTAATTGAAATACAACTTAAAACAATACAGCTATTTTAATAACAAACAATCAAACGACTATATTTTCATCTGTTGTATATTCGTACTACAGTTAAATGGAAATGGGACTATATAATCCAACATAGAATCAATCAAACGAATATCGTCCACTTACATTGTATTATGAGAATTCAACTGAATACAATTTTATAAAAATGCAATAAATCGCCCATCTTTTTCTTGAGTTGGATTATTGATTCAACTAAATTGAAACAATACAGCTATTTCAACTACAATCTATCAAACGACTATTTTTTCATCCGTTGTATCTCCGTACTAGAGTTGAATAAATATGTGACTATACAATCCAACATAGAATCAATCAAACAAATATCGTTCAATTACGTTGTATTATTGGAATACAACTGTATAGAATTTTACTAAAAATCACTCAATCGCCTTTTTTTTCCTTACGTAGGATGATTAATTGAAATAAAACTAAATTAAAACAAGCCAGCTATTTTAACCATATTTTCAATATAATTTCAATTATGTAATCAAACATAGAATCAATCAACAGAACTACTATACTTTCATCCATTGTATCTTGATACTATAGTTAAATTGAAATGTGACTATAGAATCCAACATACAATCAATCAGAGGAAAGCTATCCACTTACGTTGTATTATAATAATACAACTTTATAGAATTATAAAAAATCAAATACACGCTTTTTCAACCACAATTAATCAATCGATCATATTTCAATCTGTTGTATCTTTGAACTATAGCTAAATGGAAATGTGACTAAATAATCCTATAGCTAGACTACCCAAAATTAGCCTATTTTTTCTTCCGTTGTATTATTGTAATACAACTGGATTAAAATGAGATTACTAGTTTAATCAATCAATCAACTATCTTTATTTACCATTGTATTATTGTAATCAAACTGGATTGAAATGAGACAATTATTTCAACCATAATAAATCAATTAACTATGTTTTCCTTCATTGGATTATTATAATACAACTGGCTCAAAATGAAGCTATTTATCTGCCAGTAAGAATTTTCAGTTCATTATGAACAAATGATATTAACAATGGGTTAATTGATCAACGATAATATAAAATATTTGTGAGTAATGAAAATAATTTTTTTTCTCAAATCATTCACATATTTTAGCTAATAGAAATAGTGGCCAAATAATTGTCGCATGTATCCTATAATTTGATCAATAAGCTTCAATTGTAAATTGAACATATTTATGCACTCTCACTGCAAAAATATGTTTTTCATGAATGTTGTGTATTGTGGCTTATAAAAAACAACGAAAAATAATTACCGAATATATCCAATAATTCACTCAGAAAGCTATTATTATAGTTAAAACGAGTACATGTTCCTCGAATACTAAAAATTTATTTTCTAGAACTAGCGAAAATCTCATTTGTCGGCATATGGTAGCTAATGAAAATGAACAGAAACAAATTATCGAACGTATCTAAAATTCACTCGAGAAGTTGTATTTGTAGATATAAAAGGTCCATTCACCCTGTTTTCGTCGTATTGTGGCTAATAAAAATAAATAAAAAACTATGTCAAACATATCATATAATTCACTGAAAAAGCAATTACTGTAGTTATAAATCCCTCAACTAACAAAAAATTCTGTAAACTATAGTGAAAATTACTCTCTGTTCGATGTATTGTGGCTTATAAAAATGAACAAAAAAATATTATCGAAATATTCAATAATTTCCTCAAAAGCCTATAATTCTAGTTATAACCAGTCCATGTTCTTCGACTACAACTTGTTTGTGAGAACTATCATAAAAAGATAATTTTTTTCTGCAGCCACATAGTGTTGTGGCTAATAAAGAGGAATTGTCAAATGTATTCGATAAACCAATCGAAAAGCACTAACTGTAGTTATGAAGATTTGATTCTATTCAATATATGATTCTGATCTTATTTCAGTGTGGCTTATAAAAATGATCGAAAATAATAGCCTTACCAGACGTTGTAACCAACACAGCTCCCACGAATCTTCAGATAATGACGATGCGCTACTTCGGAGTACAATATACGAATTTTTTTGTTGTCGTAAATACAATACAACCGAACTGAGCCGAAATGAAGCCGGCAGATCTCATCCACTTATTAGCTCGTTCGCACCCCGCTTTCACCCGTGCTCCTCTTTCGCATTCAACGTAAGCCATCATCATTCGAGCGTTTCATCTGAATCTAATTTATCTCGTCGTTTTATCGGCCAATCGTGCCGCGAGATTGATAAAAAACCCCACATGATGTCAAAATCCCTCGGAGTTTTATCACAAACATCGAGATGTTCACCTGCGCTCCGGCAATTCGGATGAAACTGGGCTTAGATCTTTTCGTTTGCCGCGTTTTCCGGAACGTGAAATAAGAAAATCCTCGCAATCACAAGAAAAATAATTCCTACAGCATTTTCAATCAGCCGTTCGCTCCAGTCAACTTGGAAATATAGATTAGATGAATTCGGGCATTTTTTAAACTAAAATTAATGCGGAAAAGACCAAATACG
>JARQZK010004396.1:0-35000 GCA_030704885.1 Cynegetis impunctata | reverse complement strand
TGTTGCGTGTTCCACACTTTACTCTTAGAACTTCAGAATATTTTGGTTTTGAAAACCGCGTGATTTTGTAGGCACACATCCTTCGTTCTTTCTCTTTAAGAACGCAGAAAATTTCTATAAATGTATGATTGATAATGACTCTTCAAGGGAATATCGTCTCCAAAACTCAGCGCTTTTCGCCACTTCTGACAAAGTAGGTAATTTAAATAGTTGATGGAATCCGTCGTTACTACGTGATAATTTAACATGATGAATGAAACTAATTTTGAATTTACTACGTTTATTATTTAAGGGCACCGCGAGACAATTAGATCAGTTTTTGAATTATATTAATAGCATTCACCCAAATATAAAGTTCAAAATTGAAAAAGAATTGGATCGACAGATAAACTTCTTGGATTTAACTATCTTTCATTATAATAATACTTTAAGTTTCGATATATATATATATAGAAAACCAACTTTCACGGATATATGTATTCCGTCGGATTCAAATCATCCTCTTTCCCATAAACATTCAGCTTTTAATTCAATGATCCACATAGCGTATTCAATTCCATTATCCGTAACAAATTTAGCAAAATAAATTTCGACTATAAAAATAATTGCTTCAAATAATGGTTTTCATACAAGTTTGATAGATAAAATGATAAACAAGAAACGTAGTCAACTAGCGTACAACAGCATATATATCCTCAATTAAAAGTAGAAAAATCGGAAAAATTCACATCTTTAACATATTTTGGTCCTCTAACAGAAAAAGTTGCTATACCTAAATGTAATATTGAAATTGCTTTCAAACCTAAGACAAAACTCTCAGGATTTTTATTCAATGCCAAAGAGATCACTTCAAAATTTGAAAGTTCAGGAGTTTATAAGTTGATTTGTCCTGTATGTAAAGGAGAGTATATAGGTCAGACTGGTCGATCGTTCAAGACAAGATTTTAAGAACACCAACAATCTTTTTCGAAAACTAAAACGGATTCAACGTTTTCGAATCATTGCCGAGAAAACCACCACTCATTTCCACAAATAGATAATTTTCAAATCATGCACAAATTACCGAAAGGAACCAAACTTACTTAGAATCATTAGAAATTTTTAAACTCAATCATAATGCAAAAGAGATCTTGCTGAACGACCAGATTGACCTGATATATTCTCCTATATTTAGTGTATTCAAAAAATAACGACCTTTCTAAGAACATTGTATTGTACCAATTTAGGAAATTCACTCGATTAGCCCTTCTTGAAATATGTTCCTCTTGTCTATCAAGGTACCTGCAATAATTCTTTCCCACCCGTAAGCGCAAATCTATAATTCTGTATTCAGTTCTTAACTCAATCTGCCCGATGATGGTCTAGTGACCGAAATTGCAATCGCAGTGTTAAAAATTTTTCAAAATATTTTGCGATAATAAACGTAGTAAATTCAAATTAAGGTAATTTAACCCTACATTCTCTGGAAACGAAAGTATATTCTAGTCGGTACGTCATTTCATGAATTTCTGATTCGTATTTTGATAAATGTCTAGCGATTTTTGTTGTTACAAAAATGTATGAATTTTCTACAGCCATTTCATATGGCACAATAGATGGACTTTCTGTATCCGATTATTTAATTATGGCAAATTTAGTAAGGAAAAGGATTTGTAAATGAAATACATCTATATATGAATTTTTAGTATGTAACAAACACTTTTCATGGCAGAATTGCGTGTAATAAATCCAATAATAATAGTACCCCACGCACAGGCCTCAGAAAGAAAAACTTCACGAATTTTATTAAAGTATAAAGTTACACTTAACTGCAAAAACGATTTTCCTATTTTACTCCAGGAAACTTTCCATGAAACATTTGACTTTCGAAAAGCCCATCAATTTGTGAGCGTTTCAGAATGTAAGCCTTGAAAGCCGTTTGAAATGCCCAAACTGGATATGAAAAGGCCAGAAATGCCGCAATTGTCGTAGACACGCCACAGTTGAAATTTATATAATATTACCTAACTGATTAAGTTGTTGAAATATAGCGAAAGATGTTCTTAACATAAGTAGTCCGAAATTTGTGTTGTGATTCCCGAAAGTTAAAAAAGACATTTGAAATTTTCGAAGAGGTACATTAGTGTAACATATTTTAACGATATAATTATATTATATTATAAAAGATTATAAAATAAGTCGTTTATTAGGAAGAAATTAATGTATATAATAATAAAATATAATTGTATAATTTTCGAAATTGGTCGTTAAACATGTGGAGATTAATTTATGAACATTGAACAATATATCTGACATAGCTTTTTTGAGATGTATGGTGATTGTAAATCGGTTTTTGAAGAATTCTTGATCTTTCACAGCGTCTCAAAATTGAGTTAATGTGTTGTGAGTGCTGTGAGAGTCGAAGAAGTATCTTTAAGTGCTTTCAATTTATTTGGGAAACCGCTGCTATTTTCATAAAGAGCTTCCATGACTTTTTGCTAGTTTTCAAACATTGGGCATCTCAACAGCTCCTTCAAATTCATTAGAATGATGAAAATTTCAAAAGAAATTAAGTTGATGTTAAAGGTATGCTCTTTAGGGGTCTCAAATTCCTTATACCCCATTTGCAATTTTTACGTAGAAATCGTTTTTATATGTTTTCAAACATTGCGCATCTCTGTAACCCCTCTTAATTCAATTAGAAAGCTGAAACTTTGTATTGGAATTGGCTGAAACTTTGTATTGGAATTGAGCCTGATACCAGGGATGAATGAGGAGAAATTTGACCTATTATGATTTTACCAACACTTTCTATTGAGAGAGAAATTTAAGTTAGTTTTTAAATTCAATCTGCCTACTAGTCAAGGTCCTAAAGAAATTTGAAACAAAAATGAGTTATTCTAGCAAGATACCGTTATATAAGATCATAGTTTTATCCATAATACCCTACTGGGCTGCAGCTTCGGGATATCTAATACAAAGGCTCCAAAGAATGCAGAACAAAATCATCAAATTAATATATCAGTACCCTTATCTCAGACCAACAGAATAACTATATAAAGAAACTGAAGTTATGAATATTATCCTTTTTGAACAAGTCAAACTTATATACAACATAGGAAGAAGAAATTCAAAATCAAATGCAATATTAACAAAAACTTAGAAGTTCCACCATTATGAAACAAGGAAGAATCAAAATTTTCAAATTCACCTGTATCTAGCAAAATTTACCCATATAACTAAGTCCCTGTAGAAATTGTAGCTAATAGTATTTTTTTTTCAAATGTGCCACAACCTGAGGTTGTTTTCTCGGATGATTTAGTTTTTGTTTACATCGTGTAGTTTTTTGATGTTATAGAGAATATTTATTATTTTAGCTGAACAGGCTAAATTGAGCTATATTTTGTAAGCCCTGGTGCCAGTTTTTTGTAACTGTTTTCGGGTCAACAATAAGGACTACCCTGAGAGTATTCCGCACGCATTCTCAGGGATGTGTGATACTCCAGATGTTGCTAGTTACTCACTAAAAAACGTCTCACACATTCCTTGGAATAGTTCTTCATCCTGTCCTTACAGCGTCCCTTAACAAAAGAGATGAGCTGCAAGCGGCCTCTATAGTTCATGGGACCTGATGACTCGAAGTGACCCTAGCAACACTGCTTTCTGCATTCTGCGCGTCAATACCTCGGCAGAGATCTGCATGCCGTTATAATCTTCAATTTAGTCACATAGTTAGCTCTCATTCCGCCTAGACAACCTATGATTAGTACGACCATCCTAACTTTATGCCCTGTGTATAGTGTCCTCAGCTCGAACATAAAATCTCTGTAATTTTCCCTTTTCTGTTCTTCTTTCTTAACCACATTATTTTAGGCAGGGGACGAAAACTCGACAACAATCAATTCTCTGAGCTCTTTGTCCAGTAGGACTATATCTGGCTTTATTGCGTGGCGAACAATAATATTATATTACATAATAAGTGTGGCAACTAGGTTTTCAGCACACGCTAAGTGAAGTTAGAAAAACGAGCCGCAGGCGAGTCTTTTCATTCACTTAAGTGTGCTAAAAACCTTTACCACGCGAGTTATGTAATAATACTATTTTATCTACAACCGTTCGTTTTGATTAAATACAAATTAATTACCTATAGTCCAAAATTTCCCAACTTGGTCACCAGCAATGTTTCAACTTTTTTTATTGTTATGAAAATTAGGATGTCATAGCGACAAAAAAAGGAACGCCTCTTTGAAGTTGTCAGTCAAAATGTCAGTCGAAAATATGGAGATTTCACGGCTAGTTGAAGCTGCTACGGCGAACTTGCTACCACAGAAATCCGGGATTCGCTACGAAAAGGCCTATGATATGTTAATCGAATGGTGCTCCCATAAAAAAGTGGATAACATTAATGAAGATGTATTAATTGCCTATTTTAAGAAGTCGCTTTGGTGCTATTATTCAATGCTGAAGTCCACCTTGTCCATAAAAAAGAACATGCAGATAGACAAATTTCCAAGATTAATAGCTTAGTTGAAAAGAAAAACCATAGGCAATAATAATAATAATAATGATTTTTACCGCACTAGTGCATTAAAGTAATAGTTACCGCACTAATATGGGTGTGTAAAAACAAAATTTACGAACGGTTGTAGATAAATATTATTATTATTATATGACTGATTTTCTTGCGGTAATTTTGTTGTTTACTAAAGACTATGAGAGCCAGTATGATATATTGAAAATTACAAAAAACCTTATCTTTCCATTCATTATGATTTGAAAGTAATTTTAGGGTGTATAATTATCATTTATACTAGTGCAGTTATTTAATATCTAGGACGAAAGTCCTCATTAAGTTATAAAGTGGAGAAAAATCTATTTGTTATTCTCGCTCACTGGTTCAGACATTGTCGCACGGAAAACGCCTTGCTCGTTTTGTGAACGCGATAACATACTTGAAACAAGTTGAGCATACATAATTGGAAAAACCATAAAGCAACATGCCCTATATCCCTGCATTAATAGCACATGACGCGGAAAACGCGATAGCTCTTTGCATCCACTTTTTATCAGTTTGAATTATGAGTCCTCTTCGAGGAAATTGAACGACCGGCCTGGATGCATGATTTACGAATAGTTGGCGTGGAGGAATATTGGGAAACAATTGATTGAACTCAGTAGAGCTTTTTGTTTCTACGCGAAATTTTCAATACTTTAATTTAAGTTTATATTTAAGTTGTTACTTTTTTGAAATTCGAATTATTATTGGAGCTGGACCCGGAATTTTTTTTAATGTCGAAGACTAGAATTTTTTTTCACTGTGTTCTTAATTTCCTTATTCTTGTCTTCAAATTTTTCACTGTACTATAGTCTGCTTTTCACATTTCTTTGGTAGCACCCAAATATAAATTCATTCTCGGTAGAAACAAATAACATAAGAATAAAGTTTAAACTTTAAAATAAAACACACTTGGCTTAAGTTCCACCATATAAAAACATTTAGATACTGTATTTAGCAGTAAAGGATAGTCGACATGTTTGGAGTTATGAACTCATTATCAGGACTGACTACAAGAGAGTATTACATCTTATTTTATAAATCGGAAACAAATTTTCAAACCGAAGTTAATAAAATAAAATTATATACGGTAACGGTAACAATGAAAGTCTTATCGATAAGCTCATTGGGAAAACGCGAATAAAGAATCTGTTGCATTCAATATACCCCACGCAAACTATTAATTAAGAACAAAAATACTTCCCAATAAATTATGTACCAAATTTGAGTAGCAAAATTTGTAACAGACTATCGAAAAATAACGTTAAAACAATTTGTGCTAATAAAAGAAACTTGAAGTCATTCTCGGTCAATAATAAAGAAAAATATGACATCGGAGAAAACAGTGGAGTTTACAAAATATTTTGCGACGAATGTCCTGCTTTCTATATTGGACAAACAGGAAAGAATATAAACATTCGTGTTGAAGAACATAAAAGTCAATTTTACAAAATAAAAATACCACTGGCTTCTCCGAAAATTGTATAACATTTAATCATTTCCTGGATTTCAACAAAACCCAATTGTTGCATTCAGGTAACAAAGGAAAGCGCCTTGACCTTCTTGAAATTCTTGAAATAAGTTCCGCCCATAATAGTAAATTACCCCTTGTAAACGAACAAATTGATTTTCAGGTCACCATTGCTTTTTTCTGTTTTATAAAATAGGATGTAATACTCTCCTGTAGTCAGTTTTCATAATGAGTTCATAACTCGAAACATGTCGACTATCCTTTACTGCTAAGTACAGTATCTAAATATTTTTTATATTGTGAAATATAAGCCAAGTGTTTTTATTTTAAAGTTTATACTTTATTCTTTATGATGTTTCACCAAGTGATGTGCGAGAATTCAATCTCAGTTAATAACATTAATTTTGTAGTCCAGGTTGCACTGAATATTCGAACATCTTTAATGGTAATTTATACATTGAAACGAATTATAGTCAAAGGGAGGTTTATTTGTTGGATCTATAGTTTAATTGTCCAATCAAATTATGATCTAGATTATATTTTTAAGTGAGTAACGTTTACCGATAAAACGAAATGACAATTGAAAAAAAAATAGTCAGTAATAATATCACAAGAGCATCGAAAATAATCGATTATACTACCGAGTCACGAGACGTATTTTGCGAAACACCACGAGAGCGCAGCTCGAGTGGTGTTTTAAAAAAATACGCCGAGTGACGAGGTCAGTATAATCGATTATTTTCGATTGCTCGAGTGGTATTCGTTACGATTATATAACGAATAAAAAATATTAATTTTTTTGACAAACGTCAAAACACCGTGAATATGAAAATATATATACATTTTGACACGAGGCGAAACACCAAAACGATTATATCACGTCGTCAAGGGTATATTCACTTATCTATACTACGTCGATATGCAAAATTCACGGATTCTATTGGCTTATTCATACATGAGTTATATAATCAAGAAAATTTTATCGTATCGTGGAACTGATTCCAAAAAAATGAAGGACACCCTACTGCTTAGCACTAGGAATGATAAAACCCCTCGGCGCATGTGCATGTCGTCAATATTTTTTGAATGTAGTTATTATATAAATTGAAAATAACAATGAAAGTCGATATTACGAATGAAATGAAGGAAAATTGCAATAAATGTATTAATAAGTCGATATTACGAATAAAATCCGTTAAAATGTAGCAAAAAAAATTCATTGATTGACTGTCGAATTTGAATATCCTATCCCGGCTAATTTTGCTGCAAATTATGAATCAAATTGATAAGATATCTCTATGGATAGGAAGCAGACACAGACGCAGAATCAAGCTTAAGCTATCAACGTCGGTTGGTTACCGTGGCACACAGAGCAATTCGACGCATGTTTTGTAGGACTTCGTACATATCGACCTTGGCGCATGCGCATGTCGTAATGCCTATCTAAAAAACGCTATATTTTTTTATTCTTCGTTGGTAAAAATTGGGAATTCAAATTCCCTAATGAAACCATATGTGTTTTATCGATATCCGTTGGAATTTTTAAAATCGGGCCAGTTACCAACTTTTTGTCGTGAGACTATAACCCCTTTAGCTTCGCCTCGGGGTAATAATTGCTGCGAATTCGATGAACAATCATAATTAGAATAATTACAATTGAAGCAGGTATCTATTCCTCAAAGAAATAATAGATATAATCGGGTATTCGAATTTCAGGTTTAATGACAAAGATTTTTATTGTGACAAAGCTTCGTCGAGAAAACGGAATAAAAAGAAAAAAACTGTAACACAATGCTGCAGTTTTGTTGTTGTTTACGCTAAACGAGCATCGTAATGAATACGATTTTCGAGGTGACTTCGAGTACTCGAATTTCTCGGAGCAGACTCTAGCCGGAGATTGTATCACTAGAGTCATCCAATTTGAAATATGAGATACTGTTGACGTATTTGACGAATGGAGGAGTCAGGATATTGCACAGTTAAATTACGACATCCACTTCTGTAAACTTTCTATTGCACATTCAAACCTGCACGACGATCGGTTTTATAACGGAGCGTGCCTTAATTGAAAATATCTCTTAAAGTCTAAGCAGGGCCGGATTAACCCTGTCCGGGCCCCTAGGCAACAACCCCGACCGGTCCCCAGGTCTTTTCAAGTTGATAAAGGGATGTAAGTAACTTCCAGATGATCGACTCCAAGTCTTATGTGATATTGCAACAACATGGTTACTTTGATTTGATGCAGCAGCATCACCTTACCCGACTCGTTAGCTTTATTGAAATGGTCTCAATGAATAGGTTATAGATAAGTGATGAATGATGATCCAGGTTGCATGATGGGTTAGGAAAGAGAAATGAGACGGACGCGGTTATTTTCAATTTGGTCTTGTTAAACGCAATAAAATACAATTAACTGAAGAAAACAGTTTTGTGGAGTACAAATTGGAAAAAGTCAACTTCCAAGATATTTATTGTTTTTGTACAGTACAGAAGTTTAAATACTAATTTTTCTAACTTTTTTAGAAACAAAATCGTTTAAAACATCTTAGAAGTTGATCCTTTCAAATACAGCATTTTCAATTGCCATTATTGACAATGAATTCAAACAGTTCTGGGACGAAGACAGTTTATTAGTTCTACTACTCGATACTAGATGGTTCTGTATGTATGAAGTATTTCATCAATTGACAACATGCGCCGAAAGAAAGCAATAATATTGTTAGGAAATTTCATACGAATTTTCGAATAAAATTTTCATTCGAAAAAATTTTTTTTTTCTTGATGCGTGCGCGGTCCCCTTGTCGATGCGGGGCCCCTAGTGAGTTGCCTACTCTGCCTAATGGTTAATCCGGCCCTGAGTTTAAGGACACTTGAGCTCAGTGAATCGCGATAATGAGAGATCAACAGTAGACGTTTTCGCAGATTGAAGGCAAAATGAAACATAACATTCGATGTAATTGTTTTTTGAAGTGGGTATTCTCTCATGACAATCTTAATTGCTCCCTGAAAATTGGGCTTATATACAGGGTCCGAGAATAAGTACGCATTTTTTTATGGTAAATAGATTACAGTAAGTCAATCACTTTTTACATAGGTACATGTTGGCCAGTTTTTGAGTTCCTATTTCCAGGACCAGACCTAGAGCGAATCATATTTTTTCGGAAGAAAAAATTGGTACGCGCCTGTTTTTTTTTTGACAATCTAAAAAATTATTATTTGATTTCATAATTAATTTTAAACAAAAAAGTATTTTCACGTTTAATGCTACGTTTACGAGATATAAAATAAAAATCAGTGTAAGTATTGCTTGAAAACTGTCGTTGTTCCGTACACTCTGTTCACATGACAGAAGAAACTATAACGTTTATATCAAAAAACATTTCAAAAGAAGTAAAGCAATAGAATGAAAGTTTAGAAGTTGCAATCAAGAATAAGTTTTTTTTAACTCGAGGGACCTACAGTTTCACGCCGGTTCCGAACGGCCAATGGGCTTGTAAACTATGTAAATTACCCAACAATTTTAAATTATAAATAACCACTAAATTCCGAACATACACAACACCCTAGAGCGAGGTGGGACTCGAACCCACAATCCTCATTGAACAATGATGCATTTTGAATCTAAAGGCAAAAAATAAACATTCCCGAAAATTTCAACAATGTATTTTCTTAAAGAGACGTTTGAGGACACATGAACCTATGCAAAAAAAGATTGTCCTACTGTACTCTATTTAGCATAACAAAATACGCACTTATTTCGTACTCAACCTGTATATATATATATATATATATATATATATATATATATATATATATATATATATATATATATATATCTATATATATATATATTTATTTATATATATATTTCTATAATTATTTATATATATATATATATATGTTTGAGTTTAACGATTTACATAATAAAACAACAGTTGCACAACGTGTTTCGCTGACACTACAGCTTCTTTAGGTGCGAATTGCAAACTGGCTCTAAAATATCTAATACAAAGTTTGTAAAGTATAATTATAAATTTGGGAAATCCATTCTGGGATTCTATGAACAAGCTACCTTCATTCATTGAAAAGTTTAAAATGGGGGAAGCTGTTCTCGGAACAAAAGGTTCACAATTAAATCTTATGGAAACTTCAGAAATAATAGGCATAAAAATTACCAGAAGTTACTTAACAGTCAATTGATGTGAACAGCTCCCCCTTTCTTAACCTTTTCAATGAATAAAGGTAGTTTGTTCATAGGATACCATAATAGATTACCCAAATTTATAATTGTACTTTGCAAACCTTGCATTAGATGTTTTATTTTTAGTTTGAAACTCGCACCTGAAGAAGCAGTAGTGGTAGCAAAACGCGTTACGCAACTATTGTTGTTTTATTATATGTGAAAATTTTTAAACTCAGAGTTTCATTTCTCAAACATGTTAGTTATTTATTTTCATCGAGTAACGGAATCATCAATTCAAATATATATATATATATATCTATATATATATATATATATATATATATATATATATATATATTATATATATATATATATATATATATATATATATATATATATATATGTATATATATCTATATATATATATATATATATACAGGGTGTCGCACCGGGAACTGAATCGATCGATATAGAACAAAAGTACTGATCAGAAAATTTGGAAAATTTAGATGATTACTAATGTCGGTGTGGCCAATCCAACCAAAATAATTACAAACAGCTGGCATTTCCGCTTATACCGGAAGTCGATACCAAACTTTCTTTTTTCAAATGGAACGACCCTATATATTTTAGGGTTTTCGAAAAGAGCATAAAATTCTGAGTCGAAAATGTGAAGATTACCCTATGCCTAAACCTAGCCGTTTCAGAGATATTTGACATTTTATAGAAAATTTGACAGGTGCAACGGTTTTTAACAAGAACCGGCATAGCTTTCTTACTGTAAAAGATACTCATTTGCTTCTTGTCACATAAAAAGAACACAAGAGAACTACGTTTTACAGAAGAAATTAATTCAATCATATTATACCAAGTGTTCCATTTTTTGCGTTACATTTCGTCAAAAAACTTGTTTAGGTCAAATGGAACACCCTGTATTTTTTTACGTCAAGTTATGTAACATTGAATTTTCTTTTTCCTGATATTAGCATTGTGGGGTTTAAGGTTACAACTTTTTGAAAATTTTTGTTTTTATTAGAAATTCATGAATTGTTGTAATCATTTCATCAAAATAGCCATGATTAGAAAAAATCAGTCATTATGTGTATGACAAAAAATGTCAGAATGTATAAATTATACCAACGAACACTTTGTATAAGTTGTTTATTGTGATAAAGTAATAACAAGAACTTGCAGCCCATTTAAACTCACAAAAATTTTATCTTCTTAGAAAATCTGTTTCCTTTAATCCTTGAACCATATAGAATAAAAACGGATGAAACTTATGTTTTAATAAGATTGTTGTGAATTGAATTCAGATCAGCTTGTCTTAATGACATCCTTGGAAAATGCATGAAAATATCCCAGAATGACTATTTCTATGTTTTCGTCATAAACAATAGGCTTTCTTTCTTTGAATTTTTGCCTTGACAGAGCCAAAAATTTTCCAGTGTGTGTTTTACAGTGTTTGGTGACGGTTTCTGTCTTTCTGGATATCGACTAGCAAATGTGCTGCAAGTTCTTGATATTACTTTTATTACATTCTCCATAAATAATAAACAAATTTAGAAAAGTCTTCGTAGGGTATAATTTACAGGGCTGGCATTTTTTGACATAAGATAATCACTGATTGTTTCTAATCATGGCTATTTTGATGAAATGATTACAACAATTCATGAATTTCTAATAAAATCACAAATATTTCGAAAAGTTGTAAACTTAACCCCCACAATGCTATATCAGAAAAAAAAATTCAATTTCAGATAACTTGACGTAAAAAAATACAGGCTGTTCCATTTGACCTGAACAAGTTTTCGCGGTTTGAAGTTGACGAAATGTAACGCAAAAAACGGAACACTTGGTATGATATTATTGAATTAATTTCAGTTGTAAAACGTAGTTCTTCTTGTGTTCTTTTCATGTGACAAGAAGCAAATGAGTATCTTTTACAGTAAGAAAGTTATACCGGTTCTTGTAAACCATTGCACCTGTCAAATTTTCTATAAAATGTCAAATATCTTTGAAACGGCTAGTTTTTGGCATAGGGTAATCTTTACATTTTCGAACTCAGAATTTTATGTTCTTTTCGAGAAAACTAAAATATATAGGGTGTTCCATTTGGAATAAGAAAGTTGGTATCGACTTCCGGTATGAGCGGAAGAGCTAGCTGCCTTGTAGTTATTTTGGTTAGATTGGCCACACCGACATAGTAATCATCTAAATTTTCAAAATTTTCTGATCATACTTTGTTCTATATCGATCGATTCAGTTCCCGGTGCGACACCCTGTATATATATATATATATATATATATATTATATATATATATATATATATATATATATATATATATATATATATATATATATATATATACGTAGAAAGAATGGCTTTTCAAATCATACCAATAAGATTAACGAATATTGTTGAACTTGATATTTTTTGTAAAAATACAAAATTTTGTATTTGTTTAATTCAATTCAATTGACTCATACATGTTTTTCTGTTTCGGTCTTTTATTTTGATAGATTCTTGTTATGTTCGACAATTGAAAGTGTGTTTTGTTTGGTTAGTTATTATTGTTAAATTTTATTTTTAATTCTTCATATGTGTTTTGTCTACAAAATTTTGTAATTTTATATGACTATAGCTATTTCTCTCTCTCTCTCTCTTGATAGTGTTACTTTTACTTTACTCTTTTTAGGCCTTGCTTTCATTTCCCAAGTATATCCGAAGTGTAACTTTACTCCAAGAACATTAATTAAATTGGAAGGAGTTCAATAGCCCAATCAATATAATATGTCTCGCTAAATTTGAATAGAAATTTCCTAATGCGTAATCTCTGAATCATAGAGCATCTCGCCACAATCTTTCAGTTAACTACGTTCAAGCTTCTAACTTCAGAGCCCAAACTAGAGTACGAGATAAAATAACAAAAACTCTTGTCAAGTTCAGCACTCGGTACACTGAACGTGGGAAATCGAAGGGAAAGCTTTCCGAGGCACGTTTTCGCGACACACAGAAACTATTTGAATCACCGAACGTGGTAGCTTCAAAGATGACGGTTGAAGTTTCCGGTTGTGTCCAATGAGCCACGACAAAGCTCGATCTGGAAGTTACGTCAGATTGGAACTAGTTACATCAGGAGATTCTCGAGGGATATTTCGGATGAATAAATCGATCGTTTTAGAATTTCTGTTTAAAAATGTCACGAATTTTTGTACAATCCAAATATGAACAGATTCACAAAAACAAAAATTGAATTTACTACGTTTATTATCACATAATTGCTTTGAAAAATATAAAACTGTGATTGCAATTTCGGTCACTAGATCATCATCAGGCAGATTGAGTTAAGAACTGAATACATTATTATAGATTTCCGCTTACGGGTGGGAAAGAATTATTGCAGGTACCTAAATAGATAAGAGGAACATATTTCAAGAAGGGATTATTGAAGTGGATTTTCCAATTGCTACAATAAAATGTTCGTAGAAAAATCATTATTGTTTGAATACACTAAATATAGGAGAATATATCAAGTCAATCTGGTCGTTCAGCAAGATATCTTCAGTATTAAGTATGATTGAGTTAAAAAATTTCCAATTATTCTAAGTAAGTTAGTTTGGTTCCTTTCGGTAATTTGAGCATAATTTGGGAGTTATATATTTGTGGAAACGGGTGGCGGTTTTCACGGCAATAATTTGAAGACGTTGAATCCGTTTTATTTATCAAAAAAGATTGTTGGTGTTCTTTAAATCTTGTCTTGAACTATCGACCAGTCTGACCTATATACTCTCCTTTACATACAGGACAAATCAAACCATAAACTCCTGAACTTTCAAACTTTGAAGTGATAACTTTGGCATTGAATAAAAATCCTGAGAGTTTTGTCTTAGGTTTGAGAGCAATTTCAATATTACATTTAGGCATGACATTAGCAACTTTTTCTTTTAGAGGACCAAAATATGTCAAAGATGTGAATGCAAACGATATCTTGCTGAATCTCCAAAGACTTCATTATTTTATTATCGCGTTTTCCATGATAACAGAAGTCGCTTAGAAGAACGGCAACAGTAATCGTTATTTCGACTTGTTCACGATGAAACAGAGGAAGACGAACAAGAGATAGATACGCAGACGTAAATTACAACTCGAAACAATCAGGGTAGCAAGCCGGGCCCATATAGGGGCGGTTACGGTTCGAGGGAGATATTTCAATGCGTAGGTTGGAAACGAATAGTCAGCCTATGGTTTTGTCATTGTCGATCATGTACGCAGCTAATTGTGCTGAAAGATAAAAAAAGAATTTCGTTTTGACAAAGTCGACCCTATTTACGATGGGGGCAAGAAATATAAGATAAATGGAATTTTACCGAGGCAATTTTCACAAAGTTCTTGATATGATTTTGCCGGCGTTATTTGTTCATATTACAGATTAATAGTTTAATAATTTTTCATTGTGGCAGTTCACTGCGATTGCAATGTCGGTAAATCATCAATCTTTTAGACATTACAAGAATAAAATCAGCAAGTCTCCTTCTTCTTCTTCTTCTTCTTCTCACACCATCTCCCTTCGAAGGTTGGTGATCCAAATAGCCATCATTGTTTTAGACACTGCTGCACGGAAGATTTCAGTTGATGTGCAACCGAACCATCGACGTAGATCTTTCAGCCACGAGTTCTGCCGCCTTCCGATTGATCGTTTCCCCTGGATTTTGCCTTCAATAATAAGTTGAAGCAATTCGTACCGATTGAGTTTTCCTTTCCATAATTGTGAGCAGTAGTTCTTTTTGCTTCTTCATGCGATTGAGTAGGGGAGGGGTCTGCAACAGTGGCCATGCAGGAACAGTGGCCACCATTACGCCGAATTTCTCATTGGGAAAGATTGAGTACTGCCATCTAGTACAGTATTTGCCAACGATGCACTTGCAATGCTTGCAAAGTTATCTGCCTGAATTTTAAGATTTTCTGTTTAAAATCAACTCAACATAAAATTGTGTATGTACAGTAAAAACCAGCAAGCAAGTGAATTTATGGTTAGTGACAAAATAAATGCATCGAAGTGAATTGGTGTTGACAGATTATACCTAATACATGTAAGTATATATTTATATAATGAGCTTTTGATTGCATACGGTAGTTTTTGTTTTTTCTTCACCCTTTAAATACATGTGCTGGTTGGTACAGTGGGCCATGTTAAATGTAAGGTACAGTAGTCACTACTTTATTCTTTAAATAAGGTATGGCCACTGTACTTTGACTAAAAAATATTATTTAGTACAATATTGTAAATTTAGATTTCATTTATTTCAGATATTATTTTGGAAAATGCCTCGTCGAAAAGTAACAGATGTCGAGATTGGAAAAACATTGGCGGAAACTATGGGCAACGCAATTCGCGATATAATGAATGGTGTATTATCAGTTAAAGCTGCAGCTATCAGGTACAGCATTCTACGTAGGTACTAAAGTTAGGCGTTATATTAAGAAATGCAACGATCAAGAAGAAGAAATTGACTGGAACTCACCAATTTTGGAAGGAGTACAAGACTAACTCCAAATTACCGTGTCAATCAGATATTTTCTCTCGAAGGAGATGACGTTCTAAGCGATTATTTCCAAACTATGGCAAAGCTGCATCATGGTATGAATCCTAAATGTGCGCGAAAGTTAGCATACGACTTAGCAATGGCCAATGATAAAAAAATACCCGCCTCTGGGAGAAAAAATTGTACTGCTGGAAGATTATGGTTTAACGGCTTCATGAAAAGGAGAAATGATGAGTCTATAAGAGTAGCAGAGGCTACATCTTTGTTTTAGAAATCATTTTGTTATTCTAAAATAAACCATTATTCTAGCAAATGTCTATTTTGAATTCCATTTTCAATTCCTAAACAGTAATGGCCACAGTACCATATTCTAGTGGCCACTGTACCATCATTGCATGTATAGTGGCCACTTTGCTACACATTCTTGCAACTACAACTTTTTGGATAAAAATAATCATTTTCAGCTAAATAATAAAATGCTATAGAGGTGGCCACTGTTCCAGACCCTCCCCTACTTCGACGTTGGTCACTCTTTGTATCCATGATATCTTGAGTATGCGTCTGTAGAGGTACATTTCGAAGGCTTCAATTCTTTTTTCCATGGAGGGGTTGAGGGTCCAGCACTCGCATCCATATAAGAGTACTGGTAACACATACCATCTTAGCATGCGAATTCTCAATTCTAGGCTTAGGTCCGGTCTAACAAAGAAGTTTCTCATTGTGGTGAATATTTTTCTTGCCTGTTCTATTCTCGATTTTATCTCTTTTGTCTTGTCACAGTGTTGGTTCTCCTTAGCACAATAGAAATAAAGATTTAATAATTTCTTCATGTTAAAGAAAATCCATTCTGTTAGGTTAGTCAAGAGAAACACCCTACCTTCGAGATTAAAACCTCAAATAATATAAATTTTCATCCTCTTATTTCTGATTTAAAATCGGTTTATTAAAATTATTTTGGTTGGAAATAATGATTTCGAAAATAGTTTTTTCCTAGCATGCTTATTTGACCATGTGGGTGGTGTGAAAAATCGAGATTTAACGGTCTCCGAAAAATTATTCATTTCCAAACTAAGAACGCTGGCCATCTGAAACTTCAGTATGTTATACAGAAACTATATATTCGTGCCGGAGAACTCCAACAGACATCAGATTTTAGTATGTCAAAGCTGAATTGTCTGAAATAACAATGTTCTGTATATAGTCAAATGAACATTCGAGACGAAAACTATCATCAGCATTGTTATTTTCAACCCAAATTACATACTGAAACCATTTTTCGATCGAGAAAAAAATTTTCAATTTTCAAAAAATTTTCCCGTCGAGATATAATATAAATTTTCATCCTCTTATTTCTGATTGAAAATCGGTTTAATTAGCTTATT
Organism: Cynegetis impunctata; assembly: GCA_030704885.1. NCBI lineage: Eukaryota > Metazoa > Arthropoda > Insecta > Coleoptera > Coccinellidae > Cynegetis > Cynegetis impunctata. The sequence goes on along the minus strand of JARQZK010004396.1, from coordinate 17,882 downwards.
TCGGTTGAAAATAACGTAAGCAGATAAACGATGAATTGAATTCAGCGTCCATTTAGCCTGTGAAACTGCACCTGATGTTCCTTTTCGAAATCAATTTCAACAAACCGGAATTGGAACAATATTTCATTTTTGACGGACTTCTGCCATTCTGATCAAGACAAATGCATCGGGAATGTGTTTTATTGGCTTAACACTGATGAAAACAGACAGTCGGTAGACAAAGTGAGATTAGGGGGGGCCATAATTTGTACGAAAAAACGCAGGCAAGTGATGAACGTTGAACACTGCAATAGTGGAATATAATAATACAATCACCAGGAAACGGGACTTTCTCATAAAGGAACTGAAATATTACGAATATTAACTTAAAGGTTTTCCTGTTACTTTTTTCTTTCAGTATTTTCATATTTACATTTGTCAAGATTAATAAAATTGAGATATCTACATTCGAAAATGTCTCATATATGATGAGATTTATAATATATATATATATATATATATATATATATATATATATATATATATATATATATATATATATATATATATATATATATATAGGGTAAGGTTGCTCAAGTCGTACCAGTGCTTAATTCGTACCACTTGAAGTTTGAACGAACTACGGCGACAACAGCAGATACGACTGCAACTAGATATACATTCGAGTCAACTAAGTTGCATTATGTATTATTATCCGCCATCGTTATAAATCCAATCATTAAGTAAGTTTATTCCAATTTTTCTTATAATTTTCTTCATATGTTCGGTAGTTAATCTTGCATGTAAATTATTCATAAAATTATGTTCCCCATTGAATATAAATTCAGTAGTATTCACATAATCGTTTGGTCGAAACGAAATATTGTAAATTTCATTCAATGCTAGGTTATTTTTGCTTTTAAATTAAAATTTTGCCGTGTTTTAAGTCGTACCCATATTAGGTTCCTAAGTCGTACTGGTACGACTTGAGGCATTACTTCTTGTTTTTTTTCCTATTGTCATTTTCTATTGTTGCTTTCATTTTTATTTGTAGGCCATAATTATTTCAACGCAAACAAAGCGAATTTATAATAAGTGGAAACAAGAAGATATGGACGCGGCGATAAACAAATTATCGCGACACTTTACGCACTCCTCAGTTGGAAATCAATAATAATCAAGAAGATATTTCTGCAGTGTTACAGAAGAAAGTGAAGAAATCCCATGAGGTAGACACAGATTCGCCTAAAATAAAACTGCAATTGAATATTTTAGCTCCTATTCCAATAACAAACCAAAGCAGAGAGTTCCGTGGATCCTCTACCTTGTCAGTCGAAATAACGCAAATAAAGAAAACATAAAAAGTGCAGTGAATAAAAGAAACGCTGTGGATTAATAAAAAGGAATTAGCATTGATAATAAAAAAAAAGAAAAACGATTTGCACTGTTTTTATTTGTGGAGAAGATCGAAAGGATAACATGATTCAATGTTTGAAATGCAGATCATTGATGCACGATGTATGTGCTGGAGATGACAAAAAACAAATTTATATGTGATGTTTGTACTTAATGTTTAATACCTTTGTGTTATGTAAACAGATTAATAAAAAATACGTTTTAAGCATTATTGTTGCTTAATTGAATTTGAAATTTGAAAGGTACGACTTAGGCTATAGGTGGTACGACTTAAGAAACCGGTTGCCTTAGTCGTACCGATGTGAGTTTCGAAGATTTGATTCATTTTATGTGAAAGCATTTAGATTTTCTAAATTCGTTATAATGAATAAGAACTATATTGACACTAGGTATGGATAACATATTTAATTTCTATTTATATGATGAATCCTAATTTTTATACAATTTCTTTCTTAAGGGGTACGACTTAAGCAACCTTACCCTATAAATATATATATATATATATATATATATATATATATATATATATATATATATATATATATATATATATATATATATATATATATATATATATATATATATATTTATAACGCCCGCTAATTGTAGGAGTAGAAATGAAGCAACTTCCATTGATTAAATACTTCATAGTCCTTGTCGTATACGACTCTGGATTTCTCCGGCAATGAATTATTCGCAGCTTTGGCTGCATTTTCTATGATATTCTTGAGCAAATTCATTTTCATTTTCATTATTTCTATAAGACTACACAAAGAAAACAGCAATGGCGTTCACTAAATATGATGACAAAATATTCACAAACATCAAAATATCAGCAAATGATATGCCTACTATGAAAAGGAAAATGGAAAGTATAGGAGCAATGAACCGATTTTAAAATCGATTTTTCATTATAATAAAATAATTTTTTCGTGAAAAATAAAATCTAAATATAACGCACTTGGTACATAAATAACTAATCCGGTGTTGTTCTTGAGGCATAACAAAACTATAACAATTTGGGTAATTTCCGCCAAAATTTTGACATCTCAGAGGATAAATATTTTGGACTGGCGTTAAAAGAAACGAAAATTAGTCATGAATAACGTGTATATAGCTAAGACAATCGAATTTTGAAGGATTTTTGCACCTTTAACCCTAAATTAAGTTAGAGGGGGAAATTTGAACGTGTATTGATTTGATGTTAAGGTATTGCATTGTGGTGGTTCCAACAATTTTCAAATACCTTTTGCCATTTTGATGTGGAGGTTACATGTTTTTTTCATGGGTTCGCGAAATTTGCTCTTCTTCACAGCCCCTTTAAATTGGTCGATAATTTGTATGTGGAAAATAACAAAAATTAGGGAAAAATACGACTTTATTGACGGAGCTTTGTTGATTTTTCATCACTTGTGAACAAGACGAAATTTGACAAGCAGGTCCTTCTCGACAGTATTGATGAGACCTAACGAGTTTGAAACAATGGGCTATTATTATTGGATTGCCGTGAATTATCATGTTTTCATTATTCACGTTTATTGTGTGAGAAAAATGGAAAATTTTTATTTTATTTTGATTAGCAGATGACTTAGTTCTTATTAAACTGGCTGTAAATTCGACTTGGTATTTTTTTCGAGAAGAAAAATGTTTTAAAAGTGCGATATTTTCAATAAAAAAAAAGAAACGATGTCATGGGACACCAGGTAGAAACGAAGTTCCTTCGGATAACATAGAAGGACCACAATTTGCGAAAACGAAACATTTTGCGTGTCAGGGCGCATGACAGAAGTGATGACTTATACTAATCCAAGTTGAAATAATCAATATTGAAATGAGGGGCTAGGAGCTCTTACGAGATTGTAAATTAAAAAATTGAAAAAGCCAGGAGAAACCTCTGGGATTCGAACCCAGAAATACGGCACACCAGGGTTCAGTACTTAGACCATTCGGTCGTCAACGCAATGTAAAGTTTAGACGCAAGAGTGTATATAACTAGAGGATAACGTATCGCCACGCGATATAATCTATATTATATATATATATATTATATATATATAATATATATATATATATATTATTATATATATATATATATATATATATATATATATTATATATATAAATACAAGCCGAAAAATGAATCCAGTCTACAGCAAAAACCATATTTTTTAAATTTAGAAATTTGTGGGAAGTTAAGTCTAATCATGTAGATTCCCACTAAAGACGGGGTTTTTTCAAAATTCGCCGCCGTTAAGGGGTTGAAAAAAGGGTAAAACGTGTTTTTTGATGTTTCTCGCAAAAGAATGGACTTAGCGATCCCGTTCTTCCACTAAAATGTTAAGTAAAATTAACTCTAGAAAGTAGTTTCTCAGTTTTTTTTAAATTCCATCATTTAGGGAGTGCAAAAAGGGGTAAGTCTGTTTTTTTTTTATATTGGCTATTTTCCGGCAAAATAATCGACTTAGCGATTCCGTTCTTCCACTACAATGTTCCTTATAATTTTCTTAAAAAACCATTTTCTGCATTTTTTGATGCTGTATCATTCAGGGGTTGAAAGAGGGTGAAATGTGGTTTTTCGTATATTGGCTATTTTTGGCTGATTCTCGCAAAATAATTGGACTTAGCGATCCCGCTCTTTCACGAAAATGTTAAGTAAAATTAAACTCTAGAAAGTAGTTTCTCAGTTTTTTGAAATTCCATCATTTAGGGGTGCAAAAGGGGTATGTCTGTTTTTTTTATATTGGCTATTTCCAGGCAAAATAATCGACTTAGCGATTCCGTTCTTCCACTACAATGTTCCTTTATAATTTTCTGAAAAAACCATTTTCTGCATTTTTGATGATGTATTATCATTTAGGGTTGAAAGAGGGTGAAATGTGTTTTTTCGTATATTGGCTATTTTTGGCTGATTCTTGCAAAATATAATGGACTTAGCGATCCCGCTCTTTCACGAAAATGTTAAGTAAAATTAACTCTAGAAAAGTAGTTTCTCAGTTTTTTAAATTCCATCATTTAGGGGTGCAAAAGGGGTAAGTCTGTTTTTTTTATATTGGCTATTTCCGGCAAAATAATCGACTTAGCGATTTCATTCGGCCACTAAAATGTTCTTATAATTATCTTGAAAAACCATTTTCTCCATTTTTTAAAATTCGATCATTCAGGGGTTGAACGGGGTTGGAATAAATTCATACGTATACATATATGGATACGCGGGCGAAGCCGCGACGGGTCCCGCTAGTTGAATATAAAACTTACAATACGTCAGTATAATTATTTTATGGGAACAAATTTGTAAGCTTTTATCTTTTCATTATGCCATATCGTGATTCCTATAGAGATCTGTTTTTTTTTTGCATATAACTTATACAAAATTATTTCGATGTTTCACATCTGACGTTTTCGGAGTTGATTGTACATGAATTGCATGAGTACATATAATGCGCAGTGCGCGATTGACGTGGCGGAGTGGAATCAGAAAGAGAAGGGATGAGAGAACGGAAAGCAAGAAGGAAAAAGAGAAAGGTATACAATATTCGCTTGTGTTAACTAAAAAGCTTTGACTTTCGTCAGTTCTGTTTCCGTTCACACTTTTAGTCTCTCATATTTTCAATTGGTCCCACAGCGAAATCCCTATCTCCTCCAAGCCTGCCGGCATGGAACTTCGTTCCAATAATCGTACACGTAACTTCTTCGACGACGTGAACGATGAAATAATTGGGTCTCCTTCTTCGTACTAATAATCGCGAAAACGCAGCGCTCCAAACTCCCCATTCGATATCATAGCGCAACTCGTTCTACCACGTCCCCCTGAATACCGATACGTCCCAAATTGAAAAACTTCGTCGTAACCTACCGTAGTCGCCGCCGATATGTATGTACGAGAGGAAAAGTTGGAAATCGCTGCGGTCCGTCGTCGCTGCGGGGGGAGTAATGATTATAGCGGATCGAAACTTACCTAATACTCCAGCCTGAAGTTAATTGTCACAACCACCACCCTTCCCGCAGAAGCTAGAGCGGTAACCCGTCGTGATGGATTCCCGGAATCCATTCGTAGCTCTCGCCATGGACGAATACGATGCATGGTAGTTTTCTGGTTCCGGATCGCCGCTGGCTGAAAAAATAACACCGGAAATTAAGTTCTAGGAAATACGAGAGAAGATGTTTGTGCTTAAGTAAATTGATTAGTTAAAGGTTCATCAAGGATACGGTTTACTGGAAGAGATAAATAAGGGCTCCTTGCAAATCGTACTTCAAGAAAAATGGAATTTTAACGCTTCCTGCTTTTAGAGTTAAAGAGTAGCTTTAAGCTAATCTTCGCCTGCCTGGGCAAATGCTGTGTATACACATTTGTGGAAATAAAGTCATTTTATTATTTTTATTATTATTATTATTATTATATATACTTGAATCTGTAAGCATGATTCATAAGTATTTTTATGCCGTAGCCTTATTGCCACAGCACGGGTGTTCCACCAGATCCTCGGGACATCATGTCTACCTCCCTATTCCTTCCTCTGGATTAACAAAAATGTCCATCATTTACAATGCTAGGAAAATTTACAATCACCTTCCAGAGGAATTAAAGTCTATAACTTACTTGACCAATTTTCGAAAACGGACAAAATCTTATTTTCTTGATAGACCTTATTACTATATACAGGACTACTATCGTGAGCATTGATTGATCGATATGACCAAATTGAATAACACAGGCATCAGCTTCGATTGAGGAGGATTTGACACTCTAGGTTCTATTGTAAAGTTTTTTTTTTTTGAAATTTACCCGCATCAACCATTGAGGTTATTAGCGGGGTACTGTACATTAATTTTATAGATTATACATTGCAGAATATATTGATAGATTTCAGAAAAGTTAGTAATTTATGGATGTTTTGTGGACTGAGGATAGTTTGTAGTTCTCTGGATAGGTTGGCATCGTCCCTTTGTTGTTGTTACTTTATGCACTCTAGTAGGATGTGTTTGACATTAATGATTGTGTGACAGATTGTAAAGTTTGTATACCTATATTTTGTATTTCTAGGTTTTACATTGTTTAGTTTGTATGTTGTTTGATTGATCTGTATTTCTTTTTTATGTTTTACATTGCTTAGTTTGTATATTTTTTGATTGATGTGTGTTTCTTTTTTATGTTTTACAATGTTTATTTCCTATTTTTGTTGCCTTGTCAATAAAGTGTATAAGTTTTAAAGACAATAAAGCATAGTTTGATTTTATTTGAACTATAGTGTATGTTTCAAATAATTCATCTGAGAAATAAAAATCTAGGATTTTCTCTTGTATATTCGGAAACAATGACGTATGACGCGATTTGTAAGAAGCTTTAGCTCCTTTGGAAAGAAATAGCAGTAAACTAATATAGAATTTAGTCTAGCCCATTTTGATTTGTTAAATTCTCTAAAAGACAAACATGGTGGAAATTTTTAATGAATGGTAAAAACACTAAAAATTATGAATAAAAAAAATAGACTAAACATTACACATTTTTTTAAGCACAAATCAATACAATTACGTTTCATTCAGAGAAAAACTCTTTTCAGTTCTAATTAATTAGCTAAGAATGTTGTCACTTGAATAGGTAGGTACTGCAAAATGGAAACTACATAGTATATCGAGGAGATCGGAAGGATAAATATATATACATATATACATATATAATATAATATATATATATATATATATATATATGTATATAAATATATGTATATATAATAATATATATAAATATATATATATAAGTATATATATATATATATATATATAAATATATATATATATATATATTATATATATATATATATATATATATATATATATATATATATTATATGGACATTTTTATCTGTAGATATATACACAAACAATAATTCATATTCTTCATCAAGTTTTTACTCGATATAAAATGATTATCAACAATCAATTCATGAAAAATATAACAGTTGACTATAGTCAATTTCATATGATACATAAAGTGAACAAAAAAAAATCCTTCAATAATTTGAAATTATCAAACAATACTCCGAGACGAGACGCGAAAATCTGCATCCTAGATCCACTGTTTGAAAAAGTAGACATCTTCATGTTAAGAAGTATTCGTTCTATCGATGGGATTCTGCATTTTCAGTCTAAACAGTGAACTGTTGGTTACTACTATATTTGGCAGAGAGCGCTATGAGTTGTTATCCATATAGTACTTCGGTCGTGATTTGTATTGGGTAACAATTAGAAATATGTTAATTCATCAGAGTCAAGAAAGCTGCACTGAAGAGATCTAATAACATCGAAACAGCTGTATGCAGATCTTTAGTCGAAGTGACTCGACATTTTCTCTAAATAACTTTTGCCTTGGGAATGCAGATTTCGCATCGGCCTGCTCCTTTGGAAAACTATTTGATAATTTTTGAAATATTGGAGAAGTTTCCTCGGTAACTCTATGTGGTATATAAAGTGATTATCCCTTATTACCCCGAGGCGAAGCTAAAGGGGTCATAGTCTCACGACAAAAAGTTGGTAACTGCGCCCGATTTTTAAAAATTCCCAACGGGATATCGATAAAACATATATGGTTTCATTAGGGAAGTTTGAATTCCCAAGTTTTTACCAAACGAAGAATAAAAAAATATAGCGTTTTTTAGATAGGCATTACGACATGCGCATGCGCCAAGGTCGATATGTACGAAGTCCTACAAAACATGCGTCGAAGTGCTCTGTGTGCCACGGTAACCAAGCGACGTTGAATAGCTTAAGCTTGATTCTGCGTCTGTGTCTGCTTCCCATCCATAGAGATATCTTATCAATTTGATTTCATTAATTTGCAGCAAAATGAGCCGGGATAGGATATTCAAATTCGACAGTCAAACAATGAATTTTTCTGCTAAATTTTCACGGATTTTGTTCGTGACTTTCATTGTTATTTAATTTTTATAATAGGTATATTCAAAACATATTGACGACATGCACATGCGCCGAGGGGTTTTATCATTCCTAGTGCTACCCAGTAGAGTGTCCTTCATTTTTTAATTTTATTTTCACGGTTATCCCTCATCATTTTCAGTAATAATAAAAAATGCGAGCATGTATATCTTATCTACCATTGTCAGAACATCTCATTCCAACAATTTCCAATCACACTCCATTTAAAGTCGTGTTCAGTTAGCCATAAACTAGTTTCAGTCCGGTTTTCCAATATAGACTTGGTATAACGAAGAAGTTTTCTTGGCAAGAGACCAATTGCTGCAAGAGGCACCGCATATGTAGGTAGGCCTTTTTTCAGGAACCCTTTTGTAAAATGCAAAATCGTAGGCGTATAGAACTTTCTGTGGGAAAACTCCTGCGAACGATTTGAATTGGAAATTTATCTTTCTGAGACGGCAACATAAAGCTATACCATTTACATACTTTTCAACGGTACTTTAAAAACTTTCTGCCAATTTCGTACGTCTATCAGGTGGCGTACGAAACATACTTTAACGCTTAGTTGAATGTAATTTAACTCCGATATTCCGAAATTAACTGAGAAAACCGAATTGAAAAGTAGAAAAAAGTTTATTTTATTTAAAAAAATTTGCGAAGTACATGTGGTTGAGAAAAAAAAGTTGAAACCTATGAAGGAACGTACCTCAACATTACCTAAATCTACATACCAAATTTCCACGCTCTATTGTAAAAAAAATTGCGAAGTGTATCGCATACTGATCGAGATGCAATTCAGACGGAATAGTTACCAGGAAGAAGCAGGGCGGTTGGGGAAAAAAGTTTAAACCCAGGTTCATATTTTAACATAAACTTAATATATGTACCAAACTTCAACCTCTAACTCAATCAGCAGAAAGCTGTGGAGTTTGGCAATTTTTCAGAAATCACACGAAAAATCAAGAAATATCTACCTAAAAATAATGGCGGTTGGAAAAAATTCATCCAAATTTTGATACTTTCCGATGCCACTTGAAAACAATCCCACTTATCCAAAGTTCAGCTTCTTTTAACTCGATGAGAGCCGCTGGAGGATGGGAATATGTACCGGGAAGTATAATAATATAATATATATAATATATATATATATATTATATATATATATATAAATATATATATATATATATATATATATATATATATATATATATAGTATATATATATTTATAAAAGAAAAGTTTATCGGGGGAGAGGGGTCAGATACCAAGATTTATATTCCTTAAGTCTTTATCCTCGATATTTCGTCCGTTTTTTGTGGACTTTTTCAAGAGATCTATAAAAAAGAAAATCAAAAAATTACAAAACTGGAATGGTGAACAGTTACAAAATACTTACAGACATAGAATGTGTCAAGATTTAAAATTAAGTAGCATTATAAATAAATAACAACACGAACTACAAAGAGAAACATTCAGCTAGCATAATATAGAGAGACAGTGTGAAATGAAACAGAAAACAAACAAACATGTGGTCTACAATTAACCATTGAGGACGGTGCAATATATTACAGTAAATACTACTTATATTATCTGTGTCGGTCCTGAAATTGATGGCATTTTTATTAGCGGCGAATGTGATACATTTCTAAGAACAAGCGACATCTATAGTTTTCTTCACGTTCTAAGATCTTCACCCTGTTCCACTCAAACCTGTGCCCAGTGTCTACGCAATGCTTGGTTGCTGCGCATGATAACTTTTTAATGCGTACATCACTACGGATGTTGAGTTACTCGATTTTTTCAAACCATATGTTTGGTCTGACGCAATGTACACCCCAGAGCAATACTATACAAGGTATTTGTAGACAACACTGCTGTTGAGTTGAACTGGTGTTGCATCTTTTATTCTGGAGAATACATCGAAATCTTCACAGAGTTGTACTTAGCCAATTTAATATTGCAATATTTTCCAAAATGGAAACTACTGAGTTAGTTAGTCCTTGTATTATATGGAATTTTCTTGTAATTAAATTCAACAGTAGTATCCTCAGTGGGACCATCATAAAAATTGAGGGTTGTAAATAAGTTTATGAAGAACATGTCTTGGGTATCCATTGTTACGAAAAATGAGAAGCAGCTTAGTTCATACTTTCTCGATGGAACGTTTCATCACAAATTTTCAAAAAATTCTATTTCTCATCGCCGTAACCATGTTGAATTTTTGGCTAGTAGGGTGGTTGGAATGAAAATTAAGAAATCTTCCTGAAGATGTCGGTTTCTGATACCAGTTAAAGTGATCATGTAATTATCTCCAGAATAAAAGATGCAACACCAGTTCAACTCAACAGCAGTGTTGTCTACAAAAATACCTTGTATAGATTGCTCTGGGGTGTACATTGGTCAGACCAAACAATGGTTGAAAAATCGAGTAACTCAACATCGTAGTGATGTACGCATTAAAAAAGTTATCATGCGCAGCAACCAAGCATTGCGTAGACACTGGGCACAGTTTTGAGTGGAACAGGGTGAAGATTCTTTAGAACGTGAAGAAACTATAGATGTCGCTTATTCTTAGAAATGTATCACATTCGCGCTAATAAAAATGCCATCAATTTCAGGACCGACACAGATAATATAAGTAGTATTTACTGTAATATATTGCACCGTCTCAATGGTTAATATGTAGACCACATGTTGTTTGTTTTCTGTCCATTTCCACACTGTCTCTTATATTATGCTAGCTGAATGTTTCTCTTTTGTAGTTCGTGTTGTTATTATTTATAATGTTACTTAATTTTAAAATCTTGACCACACATTCCATGTCTGTAAGTATTTTGTAACTGTTCACCATTCCAGTTTTGTAATTTTTTTTTGATTTTCTTTTATAGATCTCTTGAAAAAGTCCACAAAAAACGGACGAAATATCGAGGAATAAAGACTAAGGATATAAATCTGGTATCCTCTGACCCTCTCCCGATAAACTTTTCTTTTATAAATTCAATAAAAGGGTCGATAAAAAAAATTTTCCTTATATATATATATATATATATACACATTATTATTATATATATATATATATATATATATATATATATATATATATATATGTATATATATAATATATATATACTATTATATATATATATAAGTACCCGCGGGTATTAAGGCCTGTCGGGTAATAAGGCCTAAGTAACAAAAACGTACGAAATACTGTAATCGCGATCAAGGTTACACTCACACAAGCTCAGAGCGATATACAAGTCGCTGCGAAGTGACGGACGAACGCTTGAACTTCTTCTCCGCCAGTGTCGTCGAAATCATTCAGCGGTGCGGTCACGTGGCCACGAATTATAAAAATTGGCTCCAGTAAAAACGTAAGTTATTTTGAAAATATCATATTTACAAACCTGTATTGACTTTCCTTTTATTAATTAATGTTATGCTTGTCCCAAGTTTACCGTATTTAAAAGTCTCGTAGTTGTAAAAAATTTTATGATATAATTTTTTTTTTTGTGACCACATGGTTGGCGGATATTAAGGCCTATAAAATTTTACTATAGGCCTTATTATACTCCTATCTTTTTATACTGCCTATATAAGTAGGAGCGTGTTTTCAAAAATATTTGTTGGTGGGTAGTAAGTACGTAGTTATACAAATTTCAATTTATTTATCATTGTTTTCAGTGCTTACGGTCACGATGCCTCCAAAACGGGCATTGTGGTCAGAAAGATGATCTGATCGCAGCTGTTAGAGCAGTACAAAAAGGAACTTTGAGTACGTATAAGGCTGCAGAGAGATATAAGGTTCTAGAAGAACAATCAGAAAATCATCTACGACAGTCTGGCAGTTTAATGAAAAGTTTGGGACGTAAACCATATATTAAATGATAGAAGAGGAATCTCAACTTGCGCAAAGGATAATCCGGTATTCTGAAATGGGCTTGCCTGTTACAACGCAATATCACGAGAGTGGCTTTAAAGCGACTGGCTTGTATCCTCTCAACCCACAGGCCATACCAGAAACAGCTTAATGCCCCTTCCATTATAACGGAAGCTCCTGCACCAGATGGTGCACAAGAAAACGCACCAGCTCTCGAACATCTTTCATGTACAAGCTTCAGAAATCCAGAGATACAACACCGTCTATTTTATCGGAAGCCTCAACGCTTGATCGGATCATCTTCGACCAGCGACTCCAAGAACAATCTGAGCATCACCAGCTATGTAGCATCAACATCCACAGGTCAGGTCTCAGAGAATCAGTTTATGGAACAAGCTCTACTTCAGATGAATCTGATGATTTACCACTCAGTCGGTTTGAAAAGAAATGATTTTTATGATCTTCTGCCGACGCCTGTTAAAGTTCAACCTTGCACACCGACTGTTAGACGAAAAAGCCATTAATTATCGAAGTACTCCAGTCACAAAAGATCTATTTGATAAAATATAATCAAGAAAAAATAAATAGTAAAGAAGTGAAAGGTAACAAAAGAAAGAAAAAAAAAACAAGACGAAAACTTCACTTATAAAACAGGAAGAAATACTACCGTTCAAAGGTAAATCACAAAAACAAGCTGAGTTGGTACTGTCATGCCTACAAAGAAGATAGAATGGACGATGCAAATGAGGCAATGCTCGCGATGCTCCAAGTGGTACCACGAAGTATGTGTCGGTTTGACTGCAGAAGATACTGATGACTTTCAATGTCCTAATGGATGCGAATAAAGGCAACTTATTTAATTTTTAAGAGCACTATGCTTCCTATTGCTTTATGTTAATGATTATTGATCTCAAGAATACCAATTCACGTAGTATAAGTAGATTTCTGGATAGTTTAAAGTATTGGCCTTTTTACCCTACCCTAGTATAATAAGGCCTACAGCCTGCGTTTTTAAAAATGTTATATATTGTTTTGGTTTTAAGCTAGAGAAAGCTATTTTTTGTTGAACTCTGTAGTAGTTTAAGTACATGACTGATTAACAATAAAAAAACTTGTTGATTATGTTGGATATTTTTAATTTATTACAAATTTCCCTTAGCTAGGCCTTATAATACCCTCAGGTACCTTATATATAAATATATACATATATATATATATATATATATATATATATATATATATATATATAATATATATATATATTATATGTATATATATATATATATATATATATATATATATACTAGCTGACACAGCAAACTTTGTTCTGCCATATAAATTATTTTTATCTATCTATCTAACTATCTATCTATCTATCTACATACATATGGATCTATCAATCTATCTGACCCGGCAAACGTTGTTCTGCCATAAAATTTATTTTTATCTATCTATCTTTCTATCTATTCATCTATCTGTCGATATATCTATATAATTCTAACTACCCATCTATTTATCTAGATAGTTATCTATATTTCTATCTATCTATCTAACTATCTTAGGAAGTAAAGGAAGTAAACAAGCAGGAACACTAAATAAAATAATAGGATCAAATAATATATCAAGAAAAATAAAGTTACAACTTTATAAATCAGTAATAAGACCGACGGCTCTCTACGGAAGTGAAACATGGATATTGAATAAGAAAGAAGAAACTAAAATAGACATATGGGAGGAAAACATTCTAAGGAGGATATTAGGAGGGAAAAAGGAGGAAGGAGTGTGGATCAGAAGAACGAACCAGGAAATAAAGAATCTGTTTGGAGAAGAAGAAATGAGCAACAACATAAGATCGAGAAGACTAGGATGGCTAGGCCACATACAACGGATGCCCCGAGTCCAGAATGACAAGGAAAATGATAGATATAGAATCTGGCAGGATCACGGAAAAGGGGAAAGACCGAAGAAAAGATGGTATATACTGAGCGCAAGGAGATCTAGGGAAGAGAGGAATTCAGGACTGGAAGACAAAAGCAAAGGACAGGAAGGCGTGGAAGAACATCATCACCAAGCTATGGGCCTAAATAGGCCTGTGTGTAGCACACATACTATACTATATATATATATATATATATATATATATATATATATATATATATATATATATATATATTATACATATATATATATTATCTAACTACCTATCATTATATCTATCCATCAACCTATCTGACCCGGAAAACGTTTTGAAATATTAGAAATGGCTATTAAAAAAATATGCGGTTGTTGATAGAAGGGTGAAAATTTAGAGTATGTATTCTTTAATGTACATCATAAAAAAAAATTTGTCAAAAAAATTTATTAAAAATGTTTGGGGTTGGACCACCGATACCACATAACACTAATCACTTAGGGGTATGACAATAGTATATTTACGATACCGAGCGGGAAGTAATCTATTACAGCCGAACGGCAAGGTAGCATACCGAGGTGCGCAGCACCGAGGTGTGCTGCAGACGTTGAGGCTGGAATCGATTTTTTCCCCGAGGTTTGTATACTATTTTACTCACAAATCTATCACATTAATAATCAAGTTCTGATAATAATTATTATTACTTTGTTTATTAATTAGGGCAACATAAAAAGTTAGTTGATTTAACCATAGATTCGATCTGACCAGTTGGGTCATAATTCACAATTTAATTTTTGACAATATTAACGAAAAAATGTCCGACTGCGAATTTGAATCCATACTACTAGAAGTTCTAGTTAGCTGCAGAACTAACATCCGAAGGCCTCATTCCTGTGAAAAGCAGAGGAAGGTATGTGAATACGGAGACTGTGCTCCTTGCCTATTTCGGTGAATTGCAGCTACCTAATCAGAATAAAGCCAGTACATAATGGTCAAGGGTACTCGATGCTACGAACAGTATTAAATATAGGCAATCAGTAATTATGCAAAATTACGGGCATACTTTGAAAAGGCAAAATGTGGGATGCACACGCTAAAAATTCAAGTGTTCTTTCCAAAGCAAACATCGATAAATTTCTAAACGATGCTCCGATAGAATATATCTCCCTCAAAAGGTAAGTAACATTTTAAATTTCTTTAGTTAATATTAAGAATGTTAAAGTACATATATCTTTCTCCGGTTGCTGTTGATTATTGGCATTTCTGGAGCTTGCAGGTGTGATGAACTTCTAAAAGAAAATCCTTAGAACGTCGGCTTCATCATCGAATTCTGAAACTCATAACTTTGAGCAACAAGGTCTTGCTTTAACGGTCAATAGTAATCATAATTCGACTGTAACTATTGATATTTATAATTCCAAATAGTTTTTTCTTTTTATATTAAAATGAATATCGAGTTAATTCTGATTTATTTCCATACTAGTAGGTAAAGTGACACAAGCCAGCCGGTAAAGTGACATTTGCTAGCCGGGAAAGTGACATTTGTTAGCCGGGAAAGTATGAAGTATGTAATGAAGCGCTTCCGATTGTTTTGAAAGGTTAGAAAACCATCGATTTACGATCGATTGTGAGTAAAATATATTACGACCTATTCTCAAACCGACTATTGTTATTTTCGATTGCCATCTTGCAATCCTATTGCGGATCTGTGGATAAAATTAAAAAAAATTAAAATCGCGATGGAAAAATATGGGTTCATCCGTAAAAAATGGGAAAAATTGAAAGTAATATGAATATTTTTTAGTCATGACAATCTTGACAAAAAAATTGAAGTTTTTAATTAACAAATATAAAGATAGGGGATGATCAATAAGAGGGTTGAAAATTTACGTTTATATGTATTTATGAATGCTGTATCATAAAAGAACATATGAAAAATAGATGTTGGCCGATTCTCAGACCTAGCCGATATGCACACAAACTTTCTTGGAGAATCGGTCGAGCCATTTCGGAGGAGTTTAACAAAGTTAAAATAGGCGTTGATGTAGAGGGGTAAAAATTTAAGGTTGTATGTATTTTTTGAATGCTGCCTATCATGACAGAAAAATAGAACAGTTCCATTTTTGTCCGAAAAATAAAAAAATTAAATTAAAGGGACCACCCTTAACATCTAGGGGAATGAAAAATAGATGTTAGCCGATTCTCAGACCTACCCGATATGCACACAAAAAATTCATTGAGAATGCCGGTCCGAGGCATTTCGGAGGAGTTTAACTTCTAACACCGTGACACGAGAATTTTATATATTAGATATATATTTATATATATATATATATATATATATATATATATATATATGTATATATATATATAGATATTTATATATTTATAAAAAAATATTTATATATATATATATATATAGATATTTATATATTTATATATATATATATATATATATATATATATATATATATATATATATATATATATATATATACTAGCTGACCCAGCAAATGTTGTTGTGTCATAGAAATTATTTTCATCTATATATCCTTCTATCTATCATTATATCTATCTATCTATCTACATATCTATCAATCTATCCGACCCGGCAAACGTTTTTTTGCCATATAAATTATTTTTATCTATCTATCTTTCTATCTACCCATTTATCTGCCGATGTATTTATATCTTTCTATCTTTCTATCTTTCTATATATCTAGATAGTTATCCATCTTTCTATCTATCTTTTCAGAAACCTATCTATCATTATATCTATCAATCAATCTATCTGACCCGGCAAAGGTTGTTTAAATTATTAAAATGGCTATTAAAAAATATGGGTTGTTGACAGAAGCGTGAAAATTTAGAGTTGTATGTATTTTTAATCCAACAACTTAAAAAAATTTTGTCCAGAAAATTTATAAATATGTTTGGGGTGGACCACCCTGATCACTTAGGGCTTAGGGGTATGAAAAATATATTACGACCTATTCTCAGACCGACTATTGTTATTTTCGATTGCCATTTTGCAACCCTATTGTGGATTTGTGAATAAAATTTAAAAATTTGAGGTTGTATGTGTTTTTGAATTAAAAAAAATAGAACAAAAAATTTTGTCCAAAAAATTGAGGGGTCTCCCCTCAACATTCAGGGGGATAAAAAATTAAAATATTATGTCCGATTCCAGACCTAACCCATATGCAAACAAAATTTCATGAGAATCGGTCGAGCCATTTCGGAGGAATTCAACAAATAAAAATAGGGGTTGATCGTAGAGGGAGGAAAACTTGGGGTTGTATGTTTTTGTCTAATAATATTGTTATGGGTTTCAAGAAAGTAACGCCACATCAATAAAAAAAAATTTCACACACTCATGATTCATCAGTTTTGTTAACAATAATGATTGAATCTTATTTTTCATATAATTTCCTAAGTTATTTCCGGTACAGTAAGCAATGTTGATATGGTGCTTAGATAAAGGTGATTTAAGTTTCTTACTTGAACTTCCTATGAAAGTTAAACTGTTTATTTAATATTATCTATGATAAGGGGGTACACTTGGCTAATCGCATTCTCGAAAATCTTTTTATATACCATATCGTCTATTATTTTGGGGTTAATAATTATTTACAGCAATTTTTATAATTATATTTTCCTCTTTCAAAACGTCTGGGAGTAATAATTATGAAAATAATTTTTTTTTAATTTATGTTACATTTAATAAGAAAGAAAATATTCGAAATATTGATGATATAAAATTTCG
>JARQZK010004395.1:475000-480568 GCA_030704885.1 Cynegetis impunctata | reverse complement strand
CGAAACAATGTTCATCTCACGTAAGTGTTGCCACATAACCTTTTCATTTTTATCACGTTGGATTTTATCTAAAAATGCTGCCTTTTCTCTTCTGACTGAAGCCAATGCAAAATTACAACACTGCTTGTAATAATCCCAGTTATCCCTCGTTTTCACGGTTTTGAACTTAGTTCGAGCTTTGTCACGTTCCTTAAACTTGAAGAATTCAAGTTCAGCACGAATATTTAACCGAACTGTCAAAATTTTGTTTGTTAAATAACATTGTTGGCGTTGTTTCCAAAGCACTCCTCGCAAGAACGGTATTTTACTTATCTGGATCATATGTGATATTCGAATGTATCGTGTAATATATCGTTGCAATAAGGAAATAAATGCATAAATGCAAAAATCCAATATGGAACCCATAAGAAAAACCAAAGTTGTGTGTTGTAACTCTGGCACCAAGAACGCCTCGGAAAATACGATGACAGATTTAGATTCCCTTTGAAAAAGTACCCCAAGAACGTCCTAGTCAAAAATGTCTACAACTCTTGGTTTTCCCTTAAAAAACGGAAATCAAAAATTTACTTTTCAATAATTGAAAACTAAAAATTATTCAGCAAATTTTCTTCTAGATAATTATACAGCATGAAAACAAGTCATTTGCCCTGATTGAAACGACCTCTTATATCTTATAACAACAGAAATCCCCATGGTATGGCTCGAAAAACAGGCACCCTGTCTATATATATATATATATATATATATATATATATATATATATATAATATATATATATATATATATATATATATATAATATATATAATATTATATATATATATATTATATATATATATATATATATATTATATATATATATATATAATATTTAATATATATTTTAATATATAATATTATAAATATATATATTAATAAATATATACAAATAAATATATATATATATATATATATATAAAATAAAGAGAAACTAGGTCATTCATTCGAAACTAATCAATCAAACACGATAACACAAAAAATTCTCATTTATACTCATTTGCTTGCCTCTGTAGAGGAATAAAATTCAGGAGCGCTTGCTACTTGCGGTGTGTAAGTATTGCATTACATCGTATTGATGTATCAACCATACTCTAGCTAGAAGTAATAGTAGCCACCTCTCTGGTGCCTAAATGTTTCGCCTACCTGAAAGATGTGGTTCATTTGTTTCCGACTTGTGGCACTGTGCCATATTCATATGTCATTGTGTTGCTAGAAGGAAAATATAAAAACGTTTGAAATGTTGGGTTAGTTATCACTTTCGATGGATGGATGATACTGATGAGTCCCAAAAAGGTCGAAACAGACTGTCTATCAATATCCATAGACTGTGATAAACATCTTATCATTTCTTTTATTTATCATCTAAGGTAGGTGGAAATTATTTCGATGTATCTTGAACTCCTAAAACCAGCTCCGCTAGGAGGTTTGTTTCATTAGTTTCGAATAAATGTCCTAGTTCCTCTTAATTTTATATTCACGGACGTGTCGCGATAACACACAAAATTCTCATTTATATACATATATATATATATATATATATATATATATATATATATATATATATATATATATATATATATATATATATATATATATATATATATATATAGGGTTCCCCAAACTAGATGGCCTATTTGAAATATCTAGAGAACGAAAAGAGATAGCGACTCGAAATTCGGGCTACGCGCATAGGAAATCGTGATCTATACTTGGAAAATATTATCTTCATTGCAACGTTGCCAGATCTACGAGTATCTCATGCTAACTATGTTAATTTATAGGGCACACCATTCATATTTTGAAATTTTTGAATTCTGCGGAACATTTTGAAACTTTTTTTGGAACATATGACATACCTATCTTGAGCCATTTACAAAATAAAAATTATTTTTTGAAAAATTTGTCAACAAACATCTCCGAATTAAAAAATTATTTTTTCATAATTGTTACAGTTAGATCCCTGAAATTTTTGTTAGAGAATCATATCAGGTTTCAACATAATAGATTATGAGAGTAAAGGTATCTCAAGGTGTGCTCAAAATAATGTTCTCTTGGTAGAACATAAAATTGAAACTTATGCATTAATTTCAAATGGGATACACTATATTTTATAGCATTTTGTCGCATTAAGTGGATTGCTGTATTATTCTAAATTCTGACAAATTTCATTCATTATGCTTAATCTGTTTCAAACTCATATGCATAAAATCTTTGAAATGAAAAAATTAATGTTATTATTATCATTATTATTTCACTTTTTTGTTGAAGCCTGTTTTTTTCTAATGCCTGACACGTGCCAAAATTATATTAAAGGTAGGCAAACCAGTGACATTCCATTGCGTTGCCACGATCGCCCTCAGGCATAGAATGAAAAATTGTTTGTTTTAATTGAGTTTAACTAGTGTTTTGCCAATAGGTCTCAAACCGCTAGAAATAAGTACGCTATTATGTGATGCTTTTAGTTGAGAAATTTGTTCTTCTTTTGAATGCTGCTATAAAATATAGGGTGTCCTATTTGAAATTAATGCATAAATTTCAATTTTATGTCCTACCAAGAGAATATCATTTGGTGCACACCCTGTATGAGATATCTTGACTCCCATAATCTATTATGTTGAACTAACCTAATATGAGTCTCTAACAAAAATTTCAGGGCTCTAACTGTGACAATTATGAAAAAATCAATTTTTAATTCGGAGATGTTTATTGCCAAATTTTTCAAAAAAGAATTTTTATTTGGAAAATGGCTCAAGATAGGTATATCATATGTTCCATAAAAAAAATTCAAAATGTTCCACAGAATTCGGAAATGTTAAAATTTACATGGTGTATCATTTAAAATAACATAGTTGTCATAAGTTATTCGTAGATCTGGCAACGTTGCAATGATGAAAATTTTATATGTGTAGATCATGATCTCCCATACGCGTAGCCCGAATTTCAAGTCGCTAACTTTTTTCGTTGTCTAGTTACTTCTAATCGGTCATTGAGTTTGGGGAATTCTGTATATATATATATATATATATATATATATATATATATATATATATATATATATATATATATATATATATATATATATATATATATATATATATATATATTTATATATATATATATATATATATATATATACCTATATATATTATACCAATTAATATTTGGGATTGCAGTCTTGAGTGAAATAAGTGTACACTTTATTCCTCTATCTCAAGCTTTCTGGATTTATTAATCCCTTCTTCAGGAGATGCTACAAAAAATGAGTTGGTGAAACAAAAATGTTTTGGCTTTACAAAGGAGTTACTCCACGAATTTGTGGTTACCTTTAAAGATGTTAATTTAATCATTTTCATCAGTTCGCATTTACGGGTGTCACAGTCCGAAGGTAGATCGAAAGAATATTAATTATTAATTATATTTTATCTTCTATTCAAGAATTATTTGAAAACTGAAATTTTTATTTTAATAAATTTGTGATGGCGGCGAACATAGACATAGATAGCTCTTGTCAGTAACTGTACGGTAGTGACATAGACATAATCTTTCTTCCGGTCTAACCTCGGTCTGCGATCCCAAAACGTCAACCTATTGGACAAAAACAATAACAATCGTAATAATGTGATATGTCATAATATATACTAAAATTAATTAACATAAACTAAATCTAACCAAAAACGAAAAGAAACATGACAGCTGAATTTAAATTTTGTCTGATTCATGATCAATAAGTTAAAAAGATATCATATAAATATAAATCATAAAATAAAATAAAAAACTAAAAAGGCAACACAAAGAATCCAAAATGAAGTAATGCAAAGCACTTTAACCCTGGTATTCAATTTTCTCCCCTTACAACTACCCCTTCCAATTCGTTGTTAGCAACATAGTTGTTATTTGCATTTGTTATAGGTATATGAGCAGACCGATCAGTCGAATTATCAGTCAGGTGACTGTTTTTATTCAAATGTCTTTCATTTATTTGATTTTTATCAATTTCTATTAATAGGGCATACACAGAACTCAAAGAGTCTATGTCCTTCATGGAATTTAATGCATTTTCATCCTGGGCAATCCTAATCATCTCTAGAAGTGATCTTTTTCTTAGATTGATCTCAGTATCTAATACTTTTACCCCATTGTAGTCGGGTATGTGTCCCGCTTCAATAGAATGTCTGGTTAGGGCACAACTATCCTTTCTTAATTTGATGTTACTCTTATGTAGGGTCAGTCGTTGTTTCAATGTCGTCCCAGTCTGACCAATGTAGTGTGCATCACAGTAGATCATCTACAGCACCCCAAATCTACAAGAACAAGAAGGTAAAACAGAAGATAAAAACGGGGAAAAACTATTTGTCACATTGCCTTATATAAAGTCTCTCTCGAACAGAATAAAGAAGACTCTTCCAGGGGGACAGATAATGGTAGCAACTAGGAATGTTAAACGCATCAAGAAAATACACAGTAATCTGAAAGACCAAACACCAACCCTCAATAAGAGTGATGTAGTATATAGGATTTCGTGTGGTCACTGTAATGCACAGTACATTGGTCAGACTGGGACGACATTGAAACAACGACTGACCCTACATAAGAGTAACATCAAATTAAGAAAGGATAGTTGTGCCCTAACCAGACATTCTATTGAAGCGGGACACATACCAGACTACAATGTGGTAGAAGTATTAGATACTGAGATCAATCTAAGAAAAAGATCACTTCTAGAGATGATTAGGATTGCCCAGGATGAAAAAGCATTAAATTCCATGAAGGACATAGACTCTTTGAGTTCTGTGTATGCCCTATTAATAGAAATTGATAAAAATCAAATAAATGAAAGACATTTGAATAAAAACAGTCACCTGACTGATAATTCGACTGATCGGCCTGCTCATATACCTATAACAAATGCAAATAACAACTATGTTGCTAACAACGAATTGGAAGGGGTAGTTGTAAGGGGAGAAAATTGAATACCAGGGTTAAAGTGCTTTGCATTATATATATATATATATATATATATATATATATATATATATATATATATATATATATATATATATATATATATATATGTATATATATATATATATATACATAAATATATATATATATATATATATATATATATATTATATATATATATATATATATATATATATATATATATATATATATATATATATATATATATACAGAGGCGCCGACTTATGAAAAATATTGGGGGGGCCCATACCGAGGGTCTTGCACCGGGAAATTTTCTAAATTTTAGATGAAAAATAGTTTGAAACTTTTTTTTAAGCATTTTAGAGTCACATGAACAGCATCAGAACCCCAAAAACTTGATTCTCGATAACTCGACACTCCGGGAAACTCGACAAGCCTGACACATTTTTTGGCTTTGAAAAACAAAACATAAAAAAGCATGGTAATTTCATAAAAATCTTATTTAATTTATATTATAATTCTTATAGACTATTACGGAGCAGTGAATATATAGCTCTGAAGAGACTGAAATTATATTTATAATAAA
>JARQZK010004395.1:460000-470000 GCA_030704885.1 Cynegetis impunctata | reverse complement strand
TAGAAGCACAATGAAAATGGGTATAAAACAATGCACTATGTTCCGCAATTACTTTTGAACATAGAATGATTGTTTTTATTGACATTCGTAGAAAATAGTATATTGTACAATGAGCATGGAATGACATGCTTTTCCTGCGAGTATGACGCAATTACTTTTGAACATACAATGATGGTTTTTTTTTGACATTCGTAGAAAAAAATTATTACGATGCTGCTTCATTGTGATACTTTTCGTGAGAAGACAAATTTCTCTCTTTTTCAGGACACGTTTCTATGTTAACAGAAGCAATTGCAAGGGAGGGATGTTCTTCAAGTACAGTTCACAAAGACGAAGGCAATTTTGAAATGCAAATTAATAAACGGTACGAGCAAACTCGTCAAACATTGATGAGTTTCAGGGTGACTCAATCAGTCCTCGCAAACGGAAACCGTTCTAACTAGTTGAAACAATCGTTTCAGATATTGTAATGAAATACGGTGTATTTTATTACATCAAGTGAACAAGGAAAACTCTGCAATAATTTCGAAAATTATCAAACAACTCTCCAAGGGAGCTGGTTATATGTATTACGTGACGCGAAATCTGCATTCACAATTCAACGGTGAATTATAGGAAAAATCGACATCAGCTATTACGATCTTGTAAGATCTCTTTAGTGCAGCTTATTTGACTCGAAATAAATTAACAAATTTCCAATTTTCCTCAATACAAATCAAGGTCGGACTACTATAGAGATAAAAATCGACATCAGCTGTTTCGATCTCATAATGATAATAATGATAATATTTATTAATCTCAACAATTATTCACATTACAGATATAACAATATTGCACTGTATAAAATATAGAGACAAGTCAAAATGAAAATAACTTACTTTTTACAAAATGTAATAAATTCGTTTATTGAATAAGGTTCGCCGTCCAAAATGAAACTATAAATGCGATTTCTGAATAATTTAAAATCTTCAACAACTTGTAAATGCTTAGGAAGTAAATTAAACAAACGCATAGCCATATACAGAGGTCCTCTTTCAAATCTAGTTGTACCATGGATTGGAAAGAGGAAGGGATGAACTTATTAGTATTATCTTCATTGATATATGGTGAAAAATAACTTTTCTGCAACTTGAGGAAGACGAAAAGACGATAAATGAATAGACCAAACACTGTTTGTATTCTGTTGGATCTAAAAACTCCGCGGCAGGATTCTCGAAAGCCCAACCCTCACATTATCCTCAAGACTCTTTTTTGAATGAGAAAAATTTCATCAGCACGAGACGAACAGCCCCAAAAGATAATTTCATACGCTAGTACAGATTGGAAACTGGCGAAGTAGAGAGTTCTCATAACTGCAGCCTCTACCTTGCTTCTGATCATTGAGCAGTAGAGATCAGAGTCTTTCTCAACTTAGCCGCATGATGATCCTACCGTAGATGCTTATCCAGAGCAACACTCAAGAAATTAACTGAGTCATCCAAGGTGATAGTACTGCTACCAAGGCACAGGCAGGTAGGATAGCCTTCCACAGACTTTCCGCCGCGAAAGAAGATACCTTGAGTCTTGCTATGATTCAGCATAATGAATTGACCTACAATTATCTGATGGCTTTATGTAGCAAAGAGAGTTTACAAAGACAATAAAAAGCAAAGGGCCCAGCACACTTCCCTGAGGAACGCCTCTAGGAACGCCTCTAGTAAGATGTCAGCTTTTCTCTTTTGCTGTTTCAGTTTGGTCATTCTCACTAGAACCAGTCGTAGTCGCGTTAGTCCCACTGTCACTGATCATTTTAATTATATTTACTGAAACCGTAACCTTTACGTTTTTGTCTATTGCATGTTGATAAATATTCTGAGCCTGAATCGGTGCCAATAAGTGACTTAGCTTCGGTCTCAGTATACGTACGGTTTACTGGAGAGTCACTGACACTTATGGTAAAATAAGAGATATTATTAATAAACTTTACTTTTTACCACCACTATTCACAAAGTGTCATCAAAAATATAACGAAACAGGTACAGCCTACTACTTTGTAATAATAACCTTCCGTACCTAAACTGGGTAAAGCGTACAACTGCGCGACGTCAATTGCGTTCGTGAGAAAACAATAATGAAGATCGGGAAACCACCAGATTGCCGTATTAGCACGCAACGCAATAAAAAGTTCGCCAGGGAATCACCTGTTAATCAAAAAATTGCAAGATCTTGAAATTTCTTGATACAAAAAAAGATATGAGATGTCAAGAAATCGTCAAGACAAGTCTTTTTGAACTTTGTTGATTTTTTCTCAAAATAAGACAAGGAGTTGTTATCAAGACAAGAATTCTTGTCTTGTCGACCCCTATTATCAACCATCTAACTGAATCTCCAGAAGCTGTGGAGTTGAGCAAATTTTCAAAAACCACGAAAGAAGAGAAATTTACCTTATTTCTACCTCGAAATAAACCCTGATACCAAATTTCATCTCATGCGGTTTGATGGTAAACTTTGGAGATGCCAATATGTACCGAGGATAATATATATATGAAAGCATGAATTTTGATAGTTCCTTTCTGCCTTGAAAAAAATCTCAGGTACCATATTTCTGCTCATTTGGATTGATGGGTGCCGCTAGAGATGCCATGATGTAACGGAAAAACAAATATATATATGTATATATATATATATTTATATATATTAATATATATATATATATATATATATATATATATATATATATATATATATATATATATATATATATATATATATATATATCAGGGGCGGCTAGTCAAAGGAGGCTAAGCCTCCTCAATAATATTCCGTGTATCACTAAAATATTATATTGAATAGTCAGCATTCAGCATATTCATATTAATCAAAATAATATTATTTTATGCACCTACCTTCCTTTCAACCTACATTATTCAATATAATTTATTAATTACGATAGAAGGTATTTACATTTACTGCATTTCATTCATTTCAAGATTTGTGGCAACGCTGCGGAGGCATGGAAAGGTATATTCTCAACGTTCATTATGCCTGCCACAGAAAAGCAAACAACGGTGCAAATACTCCGAATGAATACTTCATTGCAATAGAAAAGCAAAACACATGTAAATGGCAACACCGACCGAGACCCAGTCTTATACAATGTCGACCAATCACAACTATAGAATTTCGCGTGACATCGAGTGAATTCGTTGGAAATCGTAGTGTGATTTCAATGGTGACTTAGTGGAATATTTGTTATCCCATAATTTTAGTGCACTAAGTTATGAGGATAAAGTTTTGATAAAAACATTGCGACCTACCCCTGAATTAAACAATTTAGTGCAGCCTAACAGAAACCAAAACCGCGGTTTTAGTTCACGGAATTATGAGAGACATCCTTGCCTAACCGGATCACAGGTAAAAAATTAATTATTTTGTTGGCAGTGTTTACTTTTTACTAGTGAAAATGTCTCTGTTTGGGGCCGCTTATGATTTGAGGATTTAATTCTATACCTAGTTGAAATTGAGGAATTTTTCACCGATAAAGTAACTTTATATACAGCACGCGGATTAATATCTTACTTACAAGATAAGGAATTTATATATTTTTTAAACATCTTTAAATTAATTTTTGAACAAACAGAAATAGTTTTCCAAATCTTACACCACAAGTTTCCAGATGTAATTTACTCACGAAATCAGCTCAAGTTTCGTTTGGAAAAAATTTCAGAATTTCGTGCAGAAGTTAATTTTAAAAAACTATTTTCTGTATTTCAAACTACTGATGATACGACTCAATTTAGCCCAAAACGAAAGAAATTCAGTTACGCAGATATAGAGCTTCACTATAAGCAAATATTTTATGAAATTTTGGATACTATTAGGGGTCAAATAGAAATAAGGTTCTCTGATTTGAAAGAACTGCATTTCTTCGACTTACTCAATAAAAATTTGTTAACCGGATTTTCGGCTAATTTTCCAGATAACCTTTTGGAAAATTTATGTCAAAAATACACTTTTTTTGATAAGGTGGCCATAAAAAGTGAACTGTGTATTGTTTATAATGACAATGAAATTTTGGGGCAAAATGAAAATCATGTGGGGACTATTAAATACCTTTTTGATAATGATTTGAATCAAGATTTACCCCAAGTTTATAAACTCTTATGTCTAATTGTTTCTATCCCGGTGACATCGGCTTCCGTAGAGCACTCGTTTTCCACTCTTAAGAGAATTAAAACTTATTCACGAAATTCAATGAGCTAGGATCGTTTGAAAAATATTAGTTTGTTGTCTATTGAAAAGGAATTGGTAAAACTTTTGGCGAAAGACAAAAAATTTTATGAGGATATTGTAGATCATTTTGTTAACGTTAAAGATCGTAGAATCCCGCTAATCTTCAAAAATATATAATAACTCTTTATTTGCTCTCACCAGCTGTTAACAAATTCGTTAAGTAGGTAGGTACCTATTTTGTGAAAGAAAGAAAAATTTGATGAATAGATGAATTGATTAGTTGGTTGAGAAGAGTTTTTGTGAATATTGTAAATAGGAGTTGTAGGTCTCAAGGTAGACACTCGAAAGTGAAAACAAATTAATAGCTTAGGGTGCTTGTTTTACTTTGATTTTCTTTAAATTATAAGGCGGTTGACCTTGAAATCCTAAAAATTTTCGCCTATGGTGTATTTTTTAACACCTTTTGTAGCCTCCTCAAACCAAAACCTCACGAGCCGCCACTGATATATATATATATATATATATATATATATATATATATATATATATATATATATATATATATATATATATATATATATATATATATACTATAGATACATATA
Source organism: Cynegetis impunctata (assembly GCA_030704885.1). Lineage (NCBI taxonomy): Eukaryota > Metazoa > Arthropoda > Insecta > Coleoptera > Coccinellidae > Cynegetis > Cynegetis impunctata. The sequence goes on along the minus strand of JARQZK010004395.1, from coordinate 465,183 downwards.
CCTATCAGACATAAAAAATTTCGAAATTTGTAGTGGTTTTCAGACGGATGAAAAACCACTCTGCTACCCTGCAATAGTCTATTATTTTGGTGGAAAATAGGACATAAAATTAAAAATATTAAAAAATTCAAAACGAACTCTCGAAAGTTCAAGCGTCTACCTCCAAAGACATTAATACTTATTTTGTTGCTTCTGTCTCTGTATACCGCAAAAGGAAGTCGGTCTTTAGACCCCATTTCGCTCTGAACAAGGAAAATATATCCCCTCTTTCCGTAATTCAATAGTGAAGATCGGAAAATATTTCCAGAACATAATAAAGAAATAACTCGGACTTGGGTTTTATTGGATCATATTTCTTCCACGCGCTCTGGGTACACCCAGAGCATCTTAGGGTAACGATTTTTTCATTACGATTGTGTTTTCGGTTTTAGTGCCGAATGAATGTGGCCATAAAGAGCCAGATATTTGGTTCATGTCCGTTGTGACATTCACGTCGGGGATATAATATCTGCGGTTTATACGTGTGATATTCAACGAGATTAAGCACCTTTGGAATGAGAAGTATAAAGTAGAAAGTTCAAAATTCGTCATGATCATCTTTTTCCGATGAAAACGTCCTTACAACGTTGGAAACAAGCATACTCATTTCATCGAAACCTTCATTTTTAATACTTAAATTGAAATCACAATCACAAAAAGATCTCGTAAGCAGCAGAGCTCCGTCACTAAAATCGTATTTTTCGCGCGAAATGCATCGCGTCGAGATGCGATTCTAACGAGTTGAATTATATTTTGAAAGTACACGCTTGAAAAGCAAACCGAATTGAAAAAAGTAGAAAATAATTCATTTTACTGAAAAAAAAATTCGCGAAGTGCATCGTGGTTGAGGAACAAAGTAAAAACCAACGAAGAAACGCACCTCAACATCATCTCAATCCACATACCAAATTTCAAACCATTGTAGTGAAAAAAATCGCGAATTGCATCGAGTACTGATAGCGAAACAGATCGAGATTCAATTTGAACGGAATAGTCGCCACGAAGTGAAATATTTTGCAGGGACTGAATTTACCTATGCAGTTTCACTTAAAAATAAAATATAGGACTGAATTTAACCGTTATTTTTTGACTCCTTTTTTCTTGTGAGGGAATTTGCCTATTCCCTCACAAAGTATCATCAGAAATATAACGAAACAGGTACTGACTACTACTTTGTAATGATAACCTTACTCATTAATAGAGTGCAACTGCGCGTCATCAATTGAGGCGTTCAGCGCAAAAGTGGACTAACCCACAATTTTCATTTTTTAACTTTATAGCTGCAATGTACCCTAAACATCAGTAAAAATAAAGCACAAATGGATTAATCCACCTTTTGCATATATCAACTAGATGGCAGCACAGAATTAGTTCTTGCATCGCCTTATTTTACTTATAGTAAAATGTAAAAATGGACTAAAGCGGGTTGGTCCGTTTTTGCTTGTTTAAATTTGTGTGGGGGACAGAATAAGAATATTAAATGGTCTATTTTATGTCAGTAAGTAGTTTCCAATCCAGAGTACACGGTAAATGAATTTGGCCATAAATTTTTGATTTGTTTCTTATTTACCTTGCGACCAAGACTTTGGCCTACTGGAGAAACAAAAAAAAATTTCTCAAAATATGTTTGTGCCAGATAATTGGACTGATGTTATTAGAGCCGTTTAAAGTTATTTTAATGGATAAGGATAAATTTTTTTCGACAAAAACTTTGGAAGCAAATATCACAAACCGAAAAACTACCACTGATAAAAAATCGAAAGTCAAATGGCTGAAAATTCAGCGGCTGCGATTTATCAAAAAACATCCTTTTAAGATTTTTCATAAATATTCTAATAATGAGTTCCCGCATTTTAACGAAATTGGAAATATATGGAAATTTCATAAATCCATTGAGGACTTACTCAGTTTATTAAATTATGTCCCCCACTGTATCACGAATATTATAAAAATTTTAAAACTGTTACTGATGCAATAGAAGAGCTACCTTTAATAGATTATTCTAGTGATGACGATTCTTAGTAAAATGTTCCAAAAAAATCTAGATTTTTGCCTAATCCAACAGTTATCCAAATAATTTCCAATTTCCTCAATGTACCATCCTTATAAACACTTGATATAATTTAATGCAAAACTGGACTAACCCACATCAAAATCAAATATTTCCATTCTTACGATGAAATTTGTTTGCACACTGTAAGTTACCACTGTGTTCAGTATGTATGCAAAAAACGGAGAACCCAGGTTTTATAGTAACTGTTAAATAAAATGTTATATTTATCTGTTTTTTTTAATGGCCAATTACTCAATTGTTCTTATTTCGGGTTAGTCCACTTTTGCGCTGAGCGCCTCAATTGCGTTCGTGACTAAACAATAATAAAGTTCGAGAAACCACCAGATGCCGTGTTATCACGCAACAAAAGTTCGACGGGGAATCACCTGTTAATCAAGAAATTTCAAGGTCTTGAAATTTTTTGAGTCAAAACAAGATATACGATGTCAAGAATTCAAGACAAGACATTTTGAAATTTCTTGATTTTTTCTCAAAACAAGACAAGATATTGTTATCATGACAAGAATTCTTGTTTTGTCGACCCTTATTATCAACCCTCTAACTGAATCTCCAGAAGCTGTGGAGCTGGGCAAATTTTCAAAAACCACGAAAGAAAAGGAAAGTAGAAAATAATTCATTTTACTGAACAAAAAATTCGCGAAGTGCATCGTGGCTGAGGAACAAAGTTAAAACCAACGAAGAAACGCACCTCAACATCAACTCAATCCACATACCAAATTTCAAACCATTATAGTAAAAAAAATTGTGAAGTGCATCGAGTACTGATAGCGAAACAGATCGAGATGCAATTTGAACGGAATAGTCGCCACGAAGTGCAGCGCGGTTGGGAGAAAGAGTTGAGTCCAAAAAGGAAGTTAAGTCAACATAAACTCAATGTGCGTACGAAACTTGAACACTGTTACTCAATCTGCAGAAGCTGTGGAGTTCGAAAATTTTCCAAAAACCATGAAAAAACAAGAAATATCTACGTAAAAATGTCGGCGGTTGGAAAAATTCAACCTAATTTTGATTGTTTCGTTCTGCGACGAAAACAATCCCAGATAAAAATAATTCAGCTGATTTTGTGTGATATGAACCGCTGGAGATGTCAATATGTACCGGGAAGGATATTTCTATGAAAATTAGAAATACCTATCTACGTAAATGTAAATGTATTGGCGGATGCAGAAACTTACTCAGATTGATAGTCTCGTTCTACAAATAATTACAGGTACCAAATTTCGGCTCATTCGACTCGATGAGAGCCGCTGGAGATGTCAATATATACCGGGAAAAAAAAATATACATATATATATATATATATATATATATATATATATATATATATACAGTGGAGTAGGTAGGAGGGGGGGGGGATAAAGGGGATCAATCCCCCCCCATGAGCCTACGAAAATTATAATAGAATTGAATAATCGGAAAAATATGAACAAGGTGTCATTCGATTCGAAAGAGCATGAAGATATTTTTTGAAATGAAATTTAAGTTCCGTTCTCGAAAATTGTAAAAGTTATAATCAATTTACTGAAAGAAAAAATTATCTCAAAAACTAATTGATCTTTCTGATATCTAAATACATATACAAAAAGAGAAAATTTTCTAAAAGAAAGTCTCCCGGAACTGTAGGATTAATATTTATAGTTTTCTCAGAGTAAAAACACGGCCGACAACGGGTAGTCTGGCTTGCGAAAGTAACGCCCATTAGGTAAATGAACAATAATCCAGTGACAAAACATTTTTATCTCGATTTTCCAATTGATTATGCAATAGTTTTTTTTCTGCTTGAACAAGAACATTGCAAGTGTAATAACTGTTAAACTATAGATCTGATACTTTTTTCCTTTCTTGGAGCTAGTTTCAAAAAAATGCAGAATAGATTCCTGTTAAAAAAAATAATTTTTCAGTTTTTTATTAACAATTTACGCACTAATTAATCATAACTTTCTTTTCTTGATTCTCTTATAAACAACGCATTTGTTTGTAACAGTTTGTTAAACAATAGGAGATGAATATTGAAAAAAACCATTTCCATGTAGCTTCCGATAATAAAAAACGGACCATTAAAATTATTTAAAATAAACAACTGAAAAATTGAAATTCTTTCAATGAAGATTTACTCTGAAGCCTTATAATAATAGCTCCAAGAATGAAAAATAGTTTCAGATCCATAGTGAACAATTGTCACACTTACAATTTTCTTGTTCAAGTACCAAAAAATTGTTAATTAACTATTGCATAACTAATTCAAAAATCGCTATTATCGCTGGATTATTGCTCATTCACCGATTTAGCAACTATCTGAATTTTTTCATTCCTTAATTTTCATATTTTATATGGAAAAATAATTGTTGAAATGTCCTAAATGGGCGTGACTTGCCCAAACCAAATTACCCGTTTTCGGCCATATTTTTACCTATCTGAGAAAAATATGAATATTGATCCTACAGTTTCAGTAGATGGGTCTTTTTTTGGGAAATTTCTTTTTTTTTTCGAATCTTTCTTCAGATTTCAAGAATCTCTATTGATTTTTGACATATTGGCAAAGAACCGAACCCCCCTTTTTTTCAGTATATTGTTTACTTTCACAATTTTCGCGAGCGAATTTTTATTTTTCTCAAAAAACGTCTATATGCTATTCCGAATTGAGTGACACCTTGCTCATATTTTTCCGAGACTGCTGCAAAAAGTTGAACAAAAAAGCACTTTTTGACTAGACTGAATATATTAGAAAGATTTTCGATGTTTTTCCACTAATTTTTGATAAATTCAAATAATTTGAATTTTTTGCATTTTAATTCAAATTTTCTGCTTATTTTCTACTATCTACTTGAAAAATTTGTTTTATCAACAAGAATAGAACTTTAGAAGAAAAACTTATGACATTTTGCACTAAGTCATATCCCCCCCCATCGCAAAAAGCTATCTACGCCACTGTATATATATATATATATATATATATATATATATATATATATATATATATATATATATATATATATATATATATATATATATATATATATATATATATATATATATATATATATATATATATATATATATATATATATAT
>JARQZK010004395.1:440000-450000 GCA_030704885.1 Cynegetis impunctata | reverse complement strand
TACTTCGTTCTTTGACTCAAATAAAAAAACTAAGAGATAAGGAAAGTGTTTTTTTTTCGAGCAAAAAAAAACACAACACAAACTTTCATTAACGCAACAAGCAAAAAACAAGGTTAAAAAAAATTTGAACTAAGGAAATTTTGTCTGAAAGTAATTAACGTGATTATATAACTCATGTATGAATAAGCCAATAGAATCCGTGAATTTTGCATAACGACGTAGTATAGATAAGTGAATATACCCTTGACGACGTGATATAATCGTTTTGGTGTTTCGCCTCGTGTCAAAATGTATATATATTTTCATATTCACGGTGTTTTGACGTTTGTCAAAAAAAATTAATATTTTTTATTCGTTATATAATCGTAACGAATACCACTTGAGCTATCGAAAATAATCGATTATACTGACCTCGTCACTCGGCGTATTTCTTTAAAACACCACTCGAGCTGCGCTCTCGTGGTGTTTCGCAAAATACGTCTAGTGACTCGGTAGTATAATCGATTATTTTCGATGCTCTTGTGATATTATTACTGAATATATAGTAAAAGAATTGTTCAACTGTTCCAGAAAATAAACTTCGGAGACCATTACGAATATTGAAATGAAAAATTGAAATTAAACTCCAAGTTCACAAATATGATCGAAAATATTTAATCAATGTCATTAATCAATAAGAAGAAACACTTACCGCTTCCTAGCGCAAAAGATATTTAACAAAAATTTATCAAACTTCGGGGTAACTATAAGGTGAAAACTTAGTTGCCTTTACAATATATTTACTCGTCGTATCAACTCAATTCCCAAATCGAAAAAGAAATCACATTTAGTGAGCGTTGTCCGGCTTCGACGAATTTTTATCCCTCCTACTATTTGAAGTGACGCTAGAAATCATAGAATCTTCTTTACTCACTGATCTTGGCTAGAATTTGGTTTAGCCAGTGGACGATATTTCATAACGTTACAATATATATTATATATATATATATATATATATATATATATATATATATATATATATATATATATATATATATATATATATGTATATATATATATAAATATATATATATATATATATATATATATATTTATTTATATATAAATATAATATATATATATATATATATATATATATATATATATATATATATATATATATATATATATATATATATATATATATATATATATATATATATATATATATATATATATAGTTGATGGAATCCGTCGTTACTACGTGATAATTTAACATGATTAACAAAACTAAATTTGAATTTACTACGTTTATTATCACAAAATATTTTGAAAAATATAACACTGCGATTGCAATTTCGGTCACTAGACCATCATCAGGCAGATTGAGTTAAGAACTGAATATATAATTATAGATTTGCGCTTACGGGTGGGAAAGGATTATTGCAGGTACCTAAATAGACAAGAGGAACATATTTCAAGAAGGGCTAATCGAGTGAATTTCACAAATTGGTACGATACAATGTTCTTAGAAAAGTCATTATTGTTTAAATACACTAAATATAGGAGAATATATCAAGTCAATCTGGTCGTTCAGCAAGATATCTTTTGCATTATTATTGAGTTTAAAAATTTCTAATGATTCTAAGTAAGTAAGTTTGGTTCCTTTCGGTAATTTGTAAAATGATTTTAAAATTATCTAGTTGTGGAAATGGGTGGTGGTTTTCACGGCAATGATTTGAAAACGTTGAATCCGTCTTATTTTTCAAAAAAGATTGTTGGTGTTCTTTAAATCTTGTCTTGAACGATCGATAGGTATAGGTCAGACTGGTCGATCGTTCAAGACAAGATTTAAAGAACACCAACAATCTTTTTTGAAAAATAAAACGGATTCAACGTTTTCAAATCATTGCCGTGAAAACCACCACCCATTTCCACAAATAGATAATTTTCAAATCATGCACAAATTACCGAAAGGAACCAAACTTACTTACTTAGAATCATTAGAAATTTTTAAACTCAATAATAATGCAAAAGATATCTTGCTGAACGACCAGATTGACTTGATATATTCTCCTATATTTAGTGTATTTAAACAATAATGACTTTTCTAAGAACATTGTATTGTACCAATTTGTGAAATTCACTCGATTAGCCCTTCTTGAAATATGTTCCTCTTGTCTATTTAGGTACCTGCAATAATCCTTTCCGACCCGTAAGCGCAAATCTATAATTATTCTGTACTCAATCTGCCCGATGATGGTCTAGTGACCGAAATTGCAATCGCAGTGTTATATTTTTCAAAATATTTTGTGATAATAAACGTAGTAAATTCAAATTTAGTTTTGTTAAAAATAAATTATCTACGGCTTCGAAGGATAATAAATTATATACGGCCATTAACGTGCAAATCTCTTTTGATTTTCCAAATTCCGGATATATTTCATCTTTTGAGTCACGAGACTCAGAACAGTAGGTAAATACAATGTGGATCTAATTTCTTTTCGCGTTCTTATGTAGAATGGGTTTCTACATATTCAATTTTATTTCGGTGAATTTCAATCGTGTGTCCGGAACACATGCAATTGTAACATTGTATCATAGGGTGGATGCATAGTGATACATCTTTTCTCAAACGAGAAAATTGATATTAAGTTGATAGGTTTTTACCTTTAAATGTAAGTATATGAGATTTTGAGGAAAGATACTTTACAATACCATCCTCATCACTTCTTCTATTAAGTCTATTATTTTTGTTATTGCTGAAGAGCTTGATATGTCGTTTTTAGCTATGTCGCTTCCCACATCACTAATAACGCCTCTGCAATTGGCCGTCATCATCGCTATGGATATTTTGTACTCGAGTATTGAGAATGTATTGTGTTTTACAAAGCTATTTACTCCATTTGCCATTTAAAATTATATCCCTATTCTGTTTGTTCCCTTACTTTTGATTTATTTGATCCAAGAACTTTAGTTTGTATTTTCCCTATGTTCATGAGGTGTGAGTTACCTATTTTTTGTTGTTGCTTTCTATTAACCCTATGAAGGGGGCTTTAGCAGATTCCGAGTCTAGTGCGTTAGGATTGATGTTGAGTATGATAGGAATGTTTAAATAGTTCGAGGTAGACATTTTTCCCTCCACTATTTCGCTATCGTTATTATTATAATTATTGGTTTGTTGTTTGACTGAATTAATTTCGCTCGAGAGAGATTAATTCATTAAAACAGAGCGTAACTAAAACTTGAGATGAACTGGGAGTCAAAAGTTTTTGTATAGATTTGTTTCATCAGGTTGATTTCAATAATTCAATTTCTTTATTCACTTTCGCTGTTAGTGAATTAATAAGGTTCCTTTTCTTTGTCTAGCATCATATAATTGATCATGACAAGTGACATGGAAAAAAATATATTGTACAATTTTAGTTTTGTTAATTATATATATATATATATATATATATATATATATATATATATATATATATATATATATATATATATATATATATAGACATACATATATGAGACATCAAAAAACCTTATCTTTCATTTCAAAAGAAAATACGACTAAAAAGTATTCCTGCTAATGCAAAACCTATTACAGATGATTGAGGGTGTCCAAAATGTAAGATTTTGTACTTCGTTTTCTGCATATCTTGGATAGAGTAATAAATAAACTAAGTTTATATCTGGTGATAGTTTTTTATGTTTCAATAGTTCGAAGAAATGCGGAAAATATATTTGCACGATGCAACTTTCAGAACTTAATTCTAAAGTTCCAATCTAAAACATATTTATATTGAAGTAGACATGCACTTTTACATTCAACGAGCCGATTTTTACGTAAGGTCTTGACGTCTAATATGTTCCCATTGCTGTTTAGCGAAAATGTCAAGGAATCGATGCTAGTTCGCAGCATGGTTGCCAAGTGTTCTATTTTCACCCGGACAAATTTTAAAATCTAATTTTTTTTAATCCGGAATGAATAAAAAGCCATAATAAATTATTGTTATTTGGCATAGCTGAAACTCTGATTATCCATATTATTGGTCAAGATTTGTAATTACTTGAAAGTTTTGTTTGTATCAGAATACAAGTTATATCAAAATATATCAAAAATATATCAAAAAGCAAGTTTATTTTTGTTTTTTGAATTAAAAAATATAGAAGATCAAAAAACAAACAATTTTTTAATTAAGTTTTTCATCTCTATATGCTCCAGTATGGTATTGTCTTGTCCTATTTTATGGAATATAATATGTACCTACTTGATGAGAAAAATGACTTTCTTTGGTTTAACGGAAAAACAATTTTTATTTGAGATTGAGTGGATTTGGCCGTTACTTTGTGATAATAGGTACCTTTATTGTAATATAAATGAAAAACAATATGTTTCATTCAAATGTTTCCTAGTACTACTAAATTTTCAAGCAGAAGCGGCTTGAAAATATAGTAGTACTTCGAAACTGCAGTCGTAAACATTCGAAAAAAATAGTGATAAGAACCACAATCTGTTGTTTCTGAATCATGGTTAACTTTTATTTGTTTCAATTGATGCTGGAGACATGAAAATTACTTGGGAGTTATGATTATCTCATTATAAATAAATTGATTATTCAATTATTGAATACTTAAAACCTTTAATCTTAGCTTCTATTGTTTGCAACAAGCTTTGTCCCGTTTCTATTACTTCTATTAGTATCCCGACCGAGACCAGATCCTTTAGCACAGGTTTTCACTCTGAATAGATCTTCGTTTCATGATATTTGGCACCAAAAACTCAATTTCATAAATCTCTATTCCTCTCTCGTTCTCTTTCTTTCTCTCTCTCTCTCTCTCTATCTATATATATATATATATATATATATATATATATATATATATATATATATATATATATATATATATATATATATATATATATATATATATATATATATATATATATATATATATATATATATATATATATATATATATATATATATCTCTCTCTCTTGATAATTATTAGCAATAACAGGCTGGTTGAATCTTAAAAAACTCGATTTAATTAATAAGTTGACGTTTCACTATGACATTCATAGTTATTCAAAACTTTTGAAAAAAATTGACTAATTTCTTTCTGTTAAATAAATAGTACCCTATTATTATTATTTTCGAACATTACATAGGTAAAGGTTTCTGTAGTTTCCCTTGCCTTCTAATAATAAAAATTTTGAATGTTAATATTAGACTGAAAGAATTTTTTAACAAGACAGATCAATCTTATCTATTCAATTTTTTCAAGTCAATAAATGTCAAAGAATTTTCAATTTTTTTCAAAAGTTTTGAATAACTATGAATGTCATAGTGAAACGTCAACTTATTAATTAAATCGAGTTTTTTAAGATTCAACCAGCCTGTTATTGCTAATAATTATCAAGAGATTAAAAATAAATCACAGGCAACAACAATTCGAATAAATATATATATATATATATATATATATATATATATATATATATATATATATATATATATATATATATATATATTCTCGAATGTATATATGAATGTACTTTTGAATTTCAAACTTGTTCACACGATAAATCGCGCAATTTTGAAGCAATAGGGTTGAAACATTAAAAAGTAGGTAGTTTCGTATGATATATTGGATGGAATTGGTTTTGGTACGAATCAGTTAAGGATTAAGCCACAGAGAAAGATATAAATCTTTTTTACATGATGAAGGTCGCAATGATGAAGCAATAGGGTTGAAAGGTGGTCATCTAAATAGATGGAAAACTGATTTGAATATAAAAATAACTCTTACTTAATTGAATAAATAATTTCTTCACACTGGATACGTAATGAAAACCTGCTTTTTTCATATAGCTTGCTGCGGTAGAGTTTTTCAACAGTATATTCTCCCGAAAATAATATATTAGTCAATAGTCAGGTATGGGACAAGCTTTTCATCCGGTTATACTTCGTAGACCATTGTTTTCGAGGCAGAACGAAACTATCCAAATTTGGGTCAATTTTTCCAAACGCTGTCATTTTGAAAATGTTCTCAACTCTACAACTTCTGTAGATTGAGTTAGAAGATTTAAATTTTGTACGTGGATTGATTTTATAATGAAATACGGTCCCTTGTTTCTACTTTCGTATCTCAACCTGCTTCGCTAGTAATAATAATAATACACTTTTTTTTCATAAAATTGAATTATATTTTTAATTTTCATTACGGTTTGCCATGAAAGAGATGAAATGAGTTATTTTTTAATTCTTATTTCGATTTGCCGTTAAATCGTGGTTTTTCAAACCATAATTAATTCTGTTCGAACCGCATCCCGACGCGATGCACTACGCGAAAAATATGGCCTTAATGACTTTACTGCTCACGCGTTTTTCTCTCTAACATATCTGGCAACCCTGCCTCGGAGTGGCCAACCATATCTCAAAAGATCTGTTGTCAGACCGGCCCGACTTTAACACGTTACGAGAACAGGACTTGACTTATTTTAAAAGTTTTTCGACGTAAATCGGAGATTTCACGGGAACGGCGTAATAAATCTTTTACTATCTACAAGATATCAGGGGGAATTTAGTGCGACGCGCGTCTTTCCGAACGTCCGACCTAACGGGAAAGAAAATTGAACTAATACTTAAAGTTGAAACTTGAATTTATGTACGAAAATTTTTAAATTATTCTTGTGCTGGAAAAGTGCAGGTGGCGAAGATATTGAAAATAGAGAAACAAGTTCTATATGTACCTTACGTAATAATTTTTATGGGTAGATTTGCCAACTATCTGAAAACTACGTAACCAGATTGCAGATTTCTTCACTAATTTTAATAATAATGACGTTATTCTTTTCTAGGCAATTCATTCAAAGAATCGTATACTATCATTTTAAAAAAAAAAGCGTAAGGAGCGTTGAGATGCGATTCGAATGGAATTAATTAGGGTTCGAAAAACCACGCTTTAGCACCGGAATAAAAATTAAAAAAACTCTATCTATCTATCTCTATATATATATATATATATATATATATATATATATATATATATATATATATATATATATATATATATATATATATATATATATATATATATATATATATATATATATATATATATATATATATATATATATATATATATATATATATATATATATATATATATATATATATATATATATATATATATATATATACATTAATTTCAAAATATGGGTATTCGATTCCTGGGTGGTGAGTAAATGAGTAGTACTCTTATATCTTTGCCAAGCTTTCGCAAATCTTTATTTGCTTCATCAGGGCTTCTACAAAATTAAAAATAATGTTGAAATGTGTGTTACTCAACCTAGATTTGTTGTTATTACCGACTTTGAGGTTAACTATGAAATATCACGTCTGCCATAACAAAAAACTTCCACGAATTACATACAATCCCCAAAATCACCATTGGAAAAATTCACAAATTTAAAATATACAACTATAAAATTACATCCAAATTTAGTTATCAAAATACAAATTAACTGTCAGTCCTAGTTGAAAATGGTGGTTTATTATATTGTCAATGTCTTAATAGTTGGTTTACGTTATTATGGTCTCCTTCTTTATTTCCATTATCCAGTTGCCCATCGTATGTCTCATTGTTCTGTATAGTAGTCAATAAATATGAATAGATATTACTCAGTTTTTGTGTATCTGCCTTTTTAATTATGTCTGCTTTGTGCTTGTGTATACTAATCATCTCGTAAACAATTCTTTTGTGGTAATTTCTCTCTGTTTTTATGACTTTTACCTGTTCGAAGTCTATCCTGTGATTATTGGTGTTAGCATGTGTAGATGTGCACTAGCTACACATGCTAACATTATTTTTAATTTTGTAGAAGCCCTGATGAAGCAAATAAAGATTTGCGAAAGCTTGGCAAAGATATAAGAGTACTTCTCATTTACTCACCACCCAGGAATCGAATACCCTTATTTTGAAATTAATACATAAAATTCACGATTTGTAAAGCAAATAATAAATATATATATATATATATATATATATATATATATATATATATATATATATATATATATATATATATATATATATATATATATATATATATATATATATAAATATTTATATATATATATATTAATATATAAATATATATATTTATATATATATATATATATATAATATATATATATATATATATAAATATATATATATATATATATATATGTATATATATATTATATATATAATATATATATATATATATATATATATATATATATATATATATATATATATATATATATATATATATATATATATATATATATATATATATATATATATATATATATATATATATATATATAACATAAATATTTTCTTTAAAGCAAGCAGATAATTATATTCAATCAAGTGGCTTACTCTTTCAGATTTTATATATTCCTCACAGTCCATGTATCGAAATGTAATTATTTAATGATAGTAAAACTGAGTAATATGGAGCAATCACTTTCTTATTTTCTATTTTTTGCATAGTACCTACAACAAATTCAATCTGTTCAATACAGATAATTCAAACAGATAAAATTCAAACGATAAAAGTAACATGATATTTTCAACGAACCTTCAATATAGCTGAATAACGCTGAAATGTTGCCGGGGCATTCTTGAGTGCCAAAGGTATACGAACAATTTACCGCATAACCATCCCTACCTCGCATTTCACTCTCTATCTCTCTTGATTGAATTACATCACGTCCATTTGACACTTAACATCGTTTCGCAAAGACTCGAAGAGTGGAGGTTCCGGGACTCTCATTATTGTCGGTGTCGTTTTAGCAGATTATGTAATAACGTACACACCAACTCATCTCTTACGGTGGCGGTAGAATGTCATTGTCTAATTAAATTTAAATTCATAATGGAGATCATTGTTCCGCGGAATTATGAACTGAGCGCATGTCTACTTTGCATTTCAAATTGTTCTATCTAATAAGGTTTCATCGTGATAATCTCTTTTCTGTAACGAGGACTATGAAAATTAAATTACATTTTCGACATATTCGGGTTGCGTGTGTTCTTACAGGCGCATTTTCTCAAATTACAGAGAAAGTATTCGGGACAACGGCTCCGTGAATGGGACTCATAAGGTAAACACGATGAAGGATGAGGCTATACATTTTTTCGAACCGCGAAGCGGATCTCGGGTATGGATCGTTCGAAATTTCGCTGATACACAAGAAAATTACCCGATTTCAAGGCCTAGAAGTCACACTCGCATCAAGCAAACTCGAATTCACGTGACGTCATGAAATATAGGATTGGATAGCATTACGCGAGACCGCTGATCTTCACTAGCCGAAGGGCTGGCGATTGCCAGACGCTTAAGGCCTAACGCAAATAGAGGGCTACCATATACATAACACGAATCGAAGTTTTTAGGCAGATCTATATTTTCGAGAATCTATATTATGGGCTATTGAAACGCACAAACAAGTCTATACTTATATTACAAAGAGGTGAAGTTTTTCATTTTGTTAGTTTCGATGTGGAAGGTCTCCGAAACTACCCATCTGATTTCAAAAATTCTATCACTAATATTTAGAATGGACGTTCAGAATAACCGTCCATTGGAAATCGATAACCTAATAGAAACGCCAATCGCCGAAAACTCATGTCACTTCACAGACATAGGTTTCCGATGGAAGGCGCTGTGATTTTTTCGCATGTAATTAATGCTCTTGTTAGAAACTATAAAGTAGTTATGTGGATTCGATGTGAGGCACAGATGTCGATTTTTCTAACATTCTCTCTTGAAGAATGAATGAGAATTCCATGTCGTCGAGTCTCATTGAACTAGATCCGTTGGAGGATTGATTTGATAATCATCAATTTTTCAAATGAATTTGCCAAAGTATTGTCATATATAATACCACTAGAGATGAAATTTTGCCGGCAAAATTTCTCGATTGTAATATGAAAGTTTGTTGCTTAGGCGATTTCGCGAAT
>JARQZK010004395.1:402500-437500 GCA_030704885.1 Cynegetis impunctata | reverse complement strand
GACGTGCGTTACTAGATCCTAACTCCGATCGGGCGTTAGGATCTATATAACGCACTTGGTACATAAATATCTTATATATATATATATATATATATATATATATATATATATATTATATATATATATATATATATATATATATATATATATATATACACTGATAACCCTGCTTTTCAGCTTGAATGTCTACCAAAAATTAATTTTTACCCCTACTCAGATCACAGGCTTTTTAGGCTTGTGGCACCGTCTCATCCAATAAACCGCAACAAGAGGCCTTAATTGGAGTTACGTCGACGACGCTTAGCTTACATGGACTGTACCTCCCTCATGGATAACTCGATTCCCAGAGTAGCGACGCCGGGGGAGCTGCCGAAGGCAGCGTCTTAGCGCATCGCTGTCCGAATCGATATCAACTTTAAGAACACATCTTTACGGAAAATATCGGGTCTACATGAAAACTTTTTAATACAATTGCAAGACACAGGAATTTCTGAGATATATCATACAACCAGCGAGTTGTTTTGGAAAGAAATTCGTGGTCGCACGTTACACTTCAGACACTTCAGGCGAATGGAAGGTAGGCTCGGAAATATGAAGCGGTAACAGTCACGTGCGAGTCAGTTGTATTCGTATATGCGTATGGATTTTGCAAGCCGTGCGAGTCATAATACTCATAACCTCCCTTATTCATGTAGGTACCTACTCTCAAGCGTTGTTAATTTATTTTTATTTCATAGAATGAATTTTGGAAGTGATTTAGTAGAAGTTGAGGATAGTGATGATGAAGTCAGGCAGGTACTATTGGTTGTAAAATTCAGTGTTATACTTTATATAAAAATAAATATAAAGAAATGAGCATAATATTGGTGTATTATTATAGTTACGTATGATGAAATAATGAATTGATTTTGATTTTTATAAATAATTTACTATCTGTTCGTATAATAGTGATCAGAAATTGTTATGAATAATATAATTAAGAGAATTTTTTTAGTAGTTTGAATGTTAGTTCATACAAAAAATCATTAATAATTCAGCAAAATTCACAACAAGATACAGTATCACCATTGATGTAGTTTTTTCGTGACACTTAATTTAAATTGAATAGCAAACATATATGTCATACTTTAGTTACCACAAACTAAGTATTATAAAGGTTGAATGCACTTATTGAGTTCATCATTATTTCTTATTTTTACAATCGTTGATAATCCCAGAGTTGTAAGAGAGTTATTTTATGAAAGGCTCTAAGATGTACTGGACGAAATACCACATGACCACATGCTATTCCTCGTGGGAGATTTTAATGCAAGGGTTGGCAATAACGTAATTCCAAGTGTAATGAACGGACACAATGAACAAATAACTAACGAAAACGGAAACCTGCTTGTCGAGTTCAGTGCACACAATGAACTCCGCATAAATAATACCTTTTTCGAACATAAAAGCCAACACAAGTACACCTTCGCCAACACAAGAGGTCAGCAATCTATAATCGATTATATCATAACAAACAGAATCATAATTCTTAATGACATACTCGATGTTCGGGTTTTATCATCAGCTAACGTAGGAACACAGCATAATCTTTTGTTGTGCAAATATCGAACCTCGAAAATAGTCTTTGAAAAACAAGAACCAAGATATATCGATAAATTCAATATAGAATCCTTGCAACAGGAAAGTATGAAGAGCTTGTATCATAAATAATCCTATTACCTAGGAAGATGACGTGGAAACAGCTTCGGGAAAAATCAAGAAAAATATTACAAATAGCGCAAAGGAAGCAGTTGGCCTAAGAAGAATTAACACCAATGGTAGAAGAAATGCAAAACCATGGTTCACCACCGAAGTAAAGGAATTGGCAAAGGAAGAAAAGGACGCGTACATGAAGTACATGAACAATAAAACCCAGGAAGGGTATAACCACAAGAAGGTAGTACGAAATAGAACAAATAACCAAATAAAACTACTGAAAAAGGGATACTGGGAAGACTTTTCAGTAAGACTGCAGCATAATTTTTATGGATGTCAAAGAAAAGTGTGGTCCATGCTGAGGAACAGAAAGAAAACACTCAATGAGTAGGTTACTATCAAAACCATAAAAATGGAGATATGGGCGAGATACTTCGAAAACCTATACCAGCCACTACACAGGGATACAGAAATGCAAAATGAAATAACTCCACAACTTGAACTCCAGGAGAACGCAGACATAACTGAACAAGATATCAACCAAAACATCCGGAAATTAAAGAACAGAAAATCAGCCGGCACTGATAACATCCCAAATGAACTGATCAAATATGGAGGATCAGGAATTGCACAGGAGATCTAAAAAGTTTTTAAAAAAATCTTAAGCTGTGGTAGGATACCCAATGAGTGGGAAACGAGTATAACCATCCCAATATATAAGCAAGGAAAAAAAATGACCCATCAAACTATAGGGGAATAACGCTGCTGAATTCAATGGCTAAGATACTAACCAAAATAATAACGCAGAAACTTAATGATGAACTCAATATAAGTGAAGAACAACAAGGCTTTAGATCCAATAGATCAACAATAGATGCAGTCTTCATACTGGGCCAGTTGGTGGAAAAATCCATAGAGTTCAACAAACCTCTGTTCCTATGCTTTGTCGGCCTCAAGCAGACGTTCGATAGAGTGCGCCTAGCGGATGTTATAACGCTACTAAAAGACAACAACGTAAATGAAGGATATTGCAGATAGATATCGGAACTCAATACTGGGAACTTAACCAAGATTAAAACAGAATGTGGGCTTTCTGAGGTCGTAAGAATCGCCTATGAAATAAGACACGGAGACAGCCCCAGCCTGTTTAGTATCATTATGGATCAGGATCAGATAATAGAAAGGGTAAAACAATTAGATATCGGATACAAAATGGGTCAGAAGGCCGTAGGAATCATTTGCTATGCGGACGATGCGGTATTAATGGCAGAGAAGGAGGATGGCCTACAGCGACTCCTGTACAGGCTAGAAATCACAGCGGACAGTCTCATCATGCAGATATCGGTAGAAAAAACACAATCAATGGTAATATCGAAAGAACCAATAAGATGCAAACTGGTGGTAAACAATCAAAAATTGAACAAGTAACACAATTTAAATACTTGGGCGTGAACATATCCAGGGACAGAAACCTACCAGAAGAAACAAGGGCACAGGCAAATAAGGCCGCGCGAATATCAGGGTACCTGAGAGATATCATATGGAGAAATAAATTCATGTCGATTCAAAGCAAAGTCCGCACCTACAAAACGTGCATTAGGCCTATACTCACCTATGTCAGAGAAACATCAGCAGAAACATCAAAAACCAAATCGATAATCAGAACAACAGAAATGAAAGTAATGAGGGCAATACGAGGAGTGACGCTGAGGGACAGAATGCAAAGCCACAATATCAGAGAGGATCTTGAAGTGCAGGACACAGTGAGGAATGCATCCGGACCGAATTGCAAAATGGGCACGAACACAAAAACCCAACACGCCCCGACTACCTGGGAGACCAACAAAAAGGTGGCATGAGAGGATCACAAGAGGCCTAATCTGCAGTTTTCACAGGAGGGACCCTATTAGAAGAGGAAGAAGAAGAAGACAATCATTGACATTGATTTTCGTTACTTTGAAAAAATCATTAATTTTTTAACCAATTCTTTTTTCTTCTAATTATTCTCGAATGGTGCTAATTTATTTCATTGTGGCTACTTTCTGATACATAAAATACAGCGAGCGGAACTTCATTCCAACTGTGTGTTTCACGATGTTTCTCGTGTTTCTAGTCGTATTTCCCCGAAAATAATAGGCTATTGCAGCCAGTCAGGTGCGGGAGTAGTTTTTTTTATCCGTTTTCCTAAGGAAACTAGCTAAATGGTTAAATTTAACCAAATGTAGATATTTGTGTTTCCTTAGATATAATTTTCATGTTATACATATAGGCATCTCCAAAGACTCTCGTCAAACCAAATAAGCTGAAATTTCTTGACTTTTCGTGGTTTTTGAAAATATTCTCAACTCTACAGTTTCTTCAGATGGAGTTAGAGGGTTGAAATTTGGACGTAGATTGAATCAATATTGAAATACGATGCCATGTGGGTTTCAGCTCTCTTCTTCAATCGCTCTACACTTCGCGGAGACGATTCCTGCTTGGCAGTACGCGATGCATCTATAATGAGAATAATAATAATGATAAATTGCCTTTATTGCTAAGACGAGGCGAAGTCTAGCTGAAAGCTACTCCACTTAACCTCTATAGACAGAAATGATACATGAAACATACAATAAATCAATAACAAAAGAAAGGAAAATAAAACTCATAAAAAAATAAAACAATGTGATAAAAACAGAATAATAGATAAAGAAAACAGAACAATAATTAATATAGATGAATAAGAATAGAGGAAAATGATGCAAATGAGTATATGCAAGAATCAATTCTGTCTGCTGGGGAGAAATGGCTTATATATATATACATATATATATATATATATATATATATATATATATATATATATATATATATATATCTATAAATATATATATATATATATATATATACATATATATATATATATATATATATATATATATATATATATATATATATATATATATATATATATATATATGAGCGGGGGTTCTACAGCCTTTGCCGCATCCCGCATTTCGATCGCCATCTTTTTCTATTTCTCCATTCTTCCTCGTCTATAGCTCTATCTCTCATTGCTTTCATTATTCCATTTATCCATGTCATTACTGGTCTTTCTCTCTTTCTTCTATTTGTTGGAACATACTTCATAGCTTGTTTTGGCCATCGATTTTCCTCCATCCTCATTACATGTCCATACCACAAGAGTTGTCTTGTTTCAATCCTATATATGGTCGTATATGTTCTTTTAACGCGTCTTCTAATGTCTTGATTCGGTATACCTTCTATCCTGGACACTCCAATTGCACTCCTCAAATTATCCATTTTTAATGTCTCCACTTTTTTCTATTTCTGTCCGATAACTGCCAGCACTCTGACCCGTATGTCAATATAGGTTCTACTATAGCTCTGTAGATTGTCATTTTGGTATTTATTTTAATATGATTCGACCAAAGCAACGAGTTGAAAATTCGTACACATTTTGGCCCTTGTTGAACCCTATACTTTATATCACTATTGCCTGTTCCCTCGCTCGATATCATGCTCCGTAAGTACTTATATTCCTCACATTTCTTCAATTATCTTACTTGTAGATCGGGGTCTTCTTGCTCCTCTCCTATGCGTAGGTATTCTGTTTAATCCCTGTTCATATTCATACCCCACTGTGCATATTCTTCCATAAGTTTTCCTAGCATGTAATCAATGTCTTCTTCACAGTTTGCAATGATTACTTGATCATCAGCAAAGAAAAGAGTTGTTATAACAACTCTTGATATGGGGAATGATTGCTTATGAGCAATCATTCCCCATATCAATTCCCATTCCCGAACATTTCTTCCTGAAGAAATGGCTTATACATACGCTTAAACCTACCCAACCCCACATCTAATGGAATGGAGTTGTAGACGTGAAGAGAATTAAACGAGAATCATTTACGGCAAGTTGATCGACGGAAACGCGTTGAAGCATTTCGCGAATTTTTTATTTCTTCTTGAATAATAGTATATTATTTCATAAGGAGTAGAAGTGTCACTTTTCATGGCGAGCTTGATCTTACCCGCCGAACGCAGTGAGGCGGGTAATTGAAAGCGAGCCATGAAAAGTCACTTCTACTCCGAATGAAATATGTTATTTTATTTTCAAACGTTTTGAAATTCATAAAAATTTGAATATCCATTTTTGGATCGATTCACATTTACGCTCATAATTCTATCCACTTACGATCGTTAAGAATTATGGAACATTTTCCTAGTTACGGTTGCCACACAAAATTGATTCTGACAGATATACTTAAAGTAAAATAATATTGATAGTTATAATTCGCAACCTGGTGAGAAGTGGTTTAAAGTGAAAATGTCTTCAGAAATTGAGGTTTTGGCCAAAGAAGCAGAGTCTACCCTTGGACCATCGAAGTCTATTGAAAAATATTCTGCAGCATATGATCACTTCGTGAATTGGTGCAATTCGAAAAATGTGACAGTTTACCAATAGAACGTGCTTCTAGCATATTTCAATTCAATGGCTAGGGAAAAAAAATGGAAATCCTCTACTTTGTGGGCCCGATATTCAATGATAAAGTCGCAACTAGCGATCAAACATGGAATAGATATTGGTAAATATCTGAAGTTGCGCATATTTTTGAAAAAGTCCAATGAAGGATATCTTCCAAAAAAATCAAGAGTTTTTTCTAAGGAAGAGTTCGAACGTTTTCTCTTCGAAGCACCGGATGATTCATATTTAGGATTAAAGGTAACTATCATATTTCAAGTAATTTTAATTTTGTATTTTTGATCACGTGGTTGATTCAGATTGTTTTATTATTCGGAATAGCTGGTGCCTGCAGATGTGACGAAATGGTGAAAATGAAAAGTACAGATATCGAGGACAAGGGAAATATTATAATAGTCAATATTCCTGATAGTAAAACGAGAAAAGTTCGAACATTCACAGTTATCGGGGAGAATAATCTAAATATTTATCGGAGATACACTGCGTTAAGACCAAACGATTTCGTTGAAAATAGATTTTTTTTGAAATATCAATCTGGAAATGCTACAGAGCTGTGATGGGAATACATGGTATAGGAAGTGTTCCAAGAAAGGTTGCCACTTTTTTGCAATTGAATCATCCAAGCGAATACACAGGTCATTCATTGAGGCGAACTTCTGCTACACTACTTATAGATGGAGGAGCCAACATTGAGTCTTTGAAACGACACGGAGGTTGGAAGTCAATCGAGAAATGACATTATCGTACGTTAGAAAATAAAATAAATTAATTTCGGAGTTTTATTACATGTGCTTCGCATTGTTCCATAGTTTGTTTGTGTCAAGTATGCCATATGGAGCAGAGTGACACGATGCTAAGCAGAACGGAACAAAGCGTAGCAAAATGGACACGATTATGTGTTTTGTGTCTGTGTATTTCGTATTTGAGTATATCCTGTTTATGTGTGTAGTGTGTAGCTTGTAGAAATATTTATTCGTGTTTGGTGAACGTGCGATCCGTGTTGGTGGTTTCGCGTGTGAGAGAACATACACAACTTCTCCATTCAATGCATACATTTCCATGAAAAAATCACTGTGCATTCTTATTCGAAATCTGAATAACTGAGTCTGTCACACAGTTTCTCTGAAAAGTCATTCCGAAGAAAAATGAAACAAGGCCCTATTTTAAGCGGACACGCCTCTATTTCACTATCCGAAAGACACGTAATGCACCGTTAGCACGAACACAAAACCAATTTGCTGGTTCACGACTCCGTGTCGGGATGAAAAGTGACTTTGACGTTACATCAACATTCGCAGATTACGTGAAAATGTATACTCCGCATCCATTACATTTTCCAATTCGCAAGACCTCAATGCTCTGGAAATTGATAGATCAGAATCTGTTGTGTGGAACATCTTGTGAGAAGATTGTCGCTTATGCGGAACACCAGATAGTTCGAATATAAATAAAACATATGAGTAACTTGTTAATGCATTATTGTACAGTTGAAATAAACTTTTGACTTTTTATGATTGTACGTTTACGATACATGCCACTAAATGTTACATGCCACGCCATCAAAGATATTTATACATTATATCCCAATAGTTCTCTTGAATTTAAGAAATCTTCCATTCACTCTCTCATAGAGGATATTTTTTATGATCCTGTCGAATGTATTGATTGGTAAGAGTTTTGATATTACCGTAAGTATTCCTGAGTAAAACCCTTTCTACAACTTTCTTGCCTACCTAATTCCGTCAACTTTCTGTAATATGAAAACATTCTTCGATAATTGATTTAATTAACAGATTTCGTCTACAGGAACCTACTGTTCAACTCAACCTAGAATTCAACACGTCTAAGAATTTTGTGTGATTTGCTTCAGAGTTTGATTGAAAAGTGATTTCCTCCAGCTTATCGTTTTTCAGTTTAAGTTGATTTGTTGTGAACCATGCTACATATATTCTATTATTGTGCTTTCTTTGCTCTTAATTCCTATTTCATTATCACTTCATAATAATACAGAGGTATCGTCACGCAATCAGATACATTCAGATCATCATTCTTCCTACAATCCTGATCAAATGTCAAAATTAACTTTAGTATAAGGTAGATTTCATCGTCTACTTTCCTGATAAATTTGTTGACAAATACAACCCACAGTATATAAACCATTAAAACTACCTGCCACAAGAAGAGACGAAACCAAGGTATATCAAAACAATGGTTAATAATGAAAATTTACACATTTATTAAAAGAAATAACGCATGACGCACGTTTCGGTGGAACTTCACTTTCTTCAGATGCTAATGGCAAACTGTTTGCCATTCAAGGTACCGTTTTCGTTTTCTACTTCTTTTGTAAATTGAGTTGTAGAAAGTGTTTATATATTTAAGGAAATTATGTAACTGCCTATCTGTACCGGTCCAAATACGAAAAATATCATCTACATATTCATAATGAAATGTTAGTAATTGAATTATTATCAGAATTAAATATTTTTTCTTCTAAATTATTCATGAAAATTTCACTTACAAATGCGATAACGGTGATCCCATGGGCAATCCGTCTTCTTGTTTGTATAATATATTATTAAATTTAAAATAACTCTGTTTCAAACATAAGTTTGAGGCAGACATTGTTTCGTTGACTGCTTGAGTTGTTAAATTTGGGTTCATCTGTAGATATCGCCTAACAATATGTTTAACTTCTTGAGTTGGCGTGGACTGAAACAAAGTTGATAAAGTCAAGTGAAATTAATTTAGCATTTAAATGAATCTTGATATTCTTAAGATGATTAAATAACTGAATAGAATTTTCAATGCTATATTGTGGATTGAATTTAATTAAGGTAGGTAGTTTCTAATTCAAATACTGACATAATTTATACGCAGGAGCGTTAATATAAGATGCGATTGGACGCATCGGGCAATCAATCTTATGTATTTTTGGTAAAGTATATAAAATCGGGGTGCGTGGGTTCATGGAGGTTAAGAAAAAAGGGTTAATATCTGAAAATAGGGTTTTACTATCCTTAATGAATGATTTTCTTTCGTTTTGTAAATTTTTAGAGGGATCTTTTTTAAGTTTTGAGAATTTATCTGTATTAAAAATGGATTTCAGATTTTTCAATGTAGGTATTTTTATCTATGATAGTTAAAGTATTTTCTTTGTCCGCTTTGCATATAACCAAATTATTATCCTGATCTCACCTGTTCTATAGTTTTCTATTCAAAATTATTGTTATTTCTGAATTTATATTTATTTATGACTTCAGCGCATATAGTTTTTTCAAAATTCATATTCTTAATTATAGGCGAATTTAAAGCTAATTCAGTGCTGACATCTAAATGTTTAATATCATTTTTACTATTGAAATTTGGGCAATATTTATTATATATATATATATATATATATATATATATATATATACATAGGAGAGGGATACCATAAAGAAATCAACAGGTATAAATCTCCGACCCCGTATCAAATAATGCCAGTCCTCTGAGCACACGAACAAAAGGAAATTAAAAGTTATAAAAATAGAAAGTGAAATAATTATGAAGTTTATCAATTGTCAATTCAATGAAACGAGAGAAATATTTGTTTTGACAATAAAGAAAGATTTAATGAAACCGAAAATACATTCGTTTTATAAATTAGTAATATCAATCCTTAAATGAATACAATAACCAAATGTAGAAAAAATATTGTTATCATGCGATGCAGGCCTGCGTTTTATCAAAAAAAATAAACAATAGGAAAAATTGGAAATTAAACAATGAAAATTGTGTTACTACAACTATGAAAAAAAGCGAATAATAAATTACTAATTTCTAGTGTCAACAAAATGACATTAAACATACTACAATCTCGGAAATAAAGTTGCACATAGCGTAAATAATATTCAATGAATTATAATTAATCAGTATCTTATACCTAAATACAAAGATCAAACTCAAACAAATAAAGTTTATTATGAATGAATGTTAATACTTTAACGAAACGATTCCCGCACAAGGTATGAATACTAATAGGGTCGTCCAGTATCTAATGAAAAAATATGAGAAATTATTACGTCGAAATTCTCCTTTATATTAAGTCCGCACTTGAGAGTTTCCAAAGAGTTGCTCGTATGACAAACGACGAAAGATAATATAAAATTACCTGGTAATAGGTGTGATCGAAACAGTTCAACTCCTGAATTCGATGATGTGATGAACCATTCTAAGTACAGCCAACAGGATAAAATTTCTTCACAATGTACTGGAGAAGTTCCAGACGTTCTCCTGAATGGGTATAGCTGGCAGCTGGGATACAATCGGCGATTGTATGTTCGACAAGAAAAATCGAAGACGGATAATCGTAATTAATATGGGCACTTAAAAATGGTATTCACTGTATTGTAACTCACTGTCCTGGAACTCAAGGCGAACTGACTTCATATCTCACGGGAGACGAAGCGGGGGATTCAGCATTGTCTATCGTTCTTCCGCAGATGTTAACAACTACACTATAAAAACGTCCGGACTTATCGCTAGGAAATCTTAAAATCGTTAATATTGCTACACAATCGAATTATTATTCCTTATCTAAATATTATAAAAATGAAAACATTTATTCCTCTCGCTTCATTTATTGAGCCATTAATAAAATAATTAATTGTTCCATTCAGTCAATAGAAACAGAAAATTAGTTGATATAAACAAAATAAAAGGAAGAAATAACGGCTCTAACATATATATATATATATATATATATATATATATATATATATATATATATATATATATATATATATATATATATATATATATATATATATATATATATATATATATATATATATATATACATATATATATATATATATATATATATATATATATTAATTTGAATATGTTTCCCAAAATTACTGGGGCACAGGGCTACCACGTATAGTAGAGGCCAAATTTATTTTTATACCAAAATGTACCGTTTGCCGTGAGAAGATGTGAAAGTTTACTTTAAAAAACACATTTTTGTATGCTGTACAAAATTGAGTGGTAAAATCTGAATGAAATTTGACAAAAGTGAATTTAAAAGGATTACTCTCCTTTCCTTAATAAAAGAAACCGAAAATAAACTGTAGAAGGGGTAAAACCAAACTCATCCCCAGATACTTTCAGAACTGCCTTAGGAGTGGCTATACGGTTCTCAAATTTTTTGAGCGAGAAGGTTGATTAATTATTTTCATTTTGTTACTTCTATAAAAATTTCACATTCCGAATAGTTCTGAAGGAAAAAAATTTTGTCTCAAATCCTACGAACAGATACTTATAGTACAAGTTTAATAAAATTGTAATACAAAATTTAGTTGCTAGTTGAAACAAAGGCAAAACGTTTTTTTATAATAGATGTTCAATATGACGGGTACCTTCATCAATACAAAGGTCAATTCGACGAAAAAATTTGAATGCACCCTTAAAATGTGTTTTTTCAAGTAAACTTTCAACTGTTCTCACGGGCAAACGGTAATTTTGGTATATAAATAAATTGAGTCCAATTGACTTATTTTGACCTGTACTGCACGGTGGTAGCTCTGTGTCTCAACAATTTTTGAATACCCTGTATATATAGGTAATAGATAATTCCTAATAGGTATATGTAGGTAATAGATAATTCCTGAGATTGATCAGTGCTTTTCATTCATACATACATAGGTTGTTCACTATTCCCTTATCGGAAACAAATTTTCAAATCGAAGTTGATACAATTAAATTATTAGCCACCAATAACGGTTACAATGAAAGTCTTATCGATAAGCTCATTGGAAAAAAACTAATTAAGAATCTGTTGCATTCACTATACCCCGCGCAAACTATTAATGAAGAACAAAAATTCTTCCCAATAAATGATATGCCGAATTTAAGGACAAAACAGACTATCGAAAAATAACGTTGAAACAATTTCTACAAATAAAAGAAACTTGAAGTCATTCTTGGTCAATAATGAAGAAAAATCTAACATCGGAGAAAACAGTGGTGTGATATTTTGCGATGAATGTCACGCTTTCTATATTGGACAAACAGGAAGGAATATAAACATTCGTGTTGAAGAAAATAAAAAGTCAATTTTACAAAATAAAAATACCACTGGCTTCTCCGAACATTATTTAAAATTTAATCATTTCCTGGATTTCAACAAAACCCAATTGTTGCATTCAGGCAACAAAGGAAAGCGCCTTGACCTTCTTGAAATTCTTGAAATAAGTTCCGCCCATAATAGTAAATTACCCCTTGTAAACGAACAAATTGATTTTCAGGTATCACCTTTGCTTTTGTCTCTTTTATAAAATAAGATGTAATACTCTCCTGTATTCAGTCTTGATAATGAGTTCATAACTCGAAACATGTCGACTATTCGTTACTGCTACATACAGTTTTTAAATATTTGTAAGCCAAGTGTTTTGTTTTAAAGTTTATACTTTATTCCAGATAATTCCTGTTTGCTGAAATTTGTTTATGTTGTTTTATGACTTTGAATAGTTTAGTATAGCATAAAATATTTCAAAATTTCAGGTTTATTCGCCTAATTCAAACGAAAAAATAACTCATATTCTACTTACCGTTTCTCAAAATAACGTGAATGAATGAAAATAAGTTGAAATCGTGACCATTCAAACGAAGCTGGGCCCGAAACTTCATTATGCAGCAATTGATGCGTTCACCAATTAGGGCATCATTTCGTCGGATATCCGGACTAACTCGATTAACTGGCGAGTTATTAAACAACTCGGGCTTTGATTGAAAATTAAATTTGCCGAAACAAACTACGCCGTATTTAAAGTTTGTTCCCGAACTGTTAATCTGACTGAATCGGGAGAATAGAAATTATGTAAAATATATCGAACACTGCGAAAGGTTCGTCGGAATAAACAATTTGAATTTGGATTGTTTTTGACCCTTTCTACAAAGTTTTGAGAATACGAAGTACTTAAGTGTGAGAATTATTGTGGGTATTCATTCCAGTTGTTGGAGTTGAATTAAATCCGAAAGCAGAAGGTGTAGAATTTATCACGAAAATTCGTTTTCAAGTTATATTTTGGGTATTCCCTTGAGCCGGGAAAACAAATCGGGAATATTCATGAGATATTAACTATATGCTAACTTGGTTCTTCTGTTTAAAATAAATTACAGAGACTTTTCCTACTGAAATGTAACAAACTTACTTTACTTTGTGTATTTCATTTGCAAACAAACTTATTTATTTAAAATGCAGCCGTTATTCGGTAAAAATTGAAATGTTTCGTGAACAATGAAAATATATTCAATAAAACACTTTCGATAACAATTTTCATAAATATTTGATTTCACAAATAATTCTAGATCACCACACGACAAGATAGCAGCTAGGCCAGAGTTGCCAAATTGTAATATAACTTTTACAAAGAAGTTTAATTTGGGATAAGTTAGGTTATAGTATTGATTCTCATAATTTTCATAATAGAAGGAAACGTCCGACCAGCCATTTATATATCCATTGGTTGCGGTTCATTGCTGTACTGCATAAGATGCCAACAACAACTGAGTAAGTTGCTGATATGGAAATAAAAACCCTTATTCATGGAACATCATAACCAATATTCATGAGATATTAACTATCTGCTAAGTTGGTTCTGTTTAAAATAAATTACAGAGACTTTTCCTCTTGAAATGTAACAAACTTACTTCACTTTGTGTATTTCATTTGCGAACAAACTTATTTATTTAAAATGAAGCCGTTATTCGGTAAAAATTGAAATATTTCGTAAACAATGGAAATATATTTAATATAACACTATCGATAACAATTTTCATAAATATTTGATTTCACAAATAATTCTAGACCTCCACACGACAAGACAGCAGCTAGGCCAGAGTTGCGGAATTGTAATAAAACTTTTACAAAGAAGTTTAATTTGGGATAAGTTAGGTTATAGTATTGATTCTCATAATTTTCATAATAGAAGGAAACGTCCGACCAGCCATTTATATATTCATTGGTTGCGGTTCATTGCTGTACTGCATAAGATGCCACCAACAACTGGATAAGTTGCTGTTATGGAAATAAAAATCCTTATTCATGGAATATCGTAGCTAGTGACTGATAAGATAAATATAACAAACTTACGAACACGATATACACATCACATAATAAGGAGAATATTTTTTTCCACCATTCTGTTCTATACGTCATAACAGATTAGTCCTTATTTCTTTATGTTAATAAAGTTTCCAAATAACACCCAACATCGACTTGTAGCTTCCACAAACTCTCACTAATTACCATTTGTTTTCATCCATTTGATCGGTTCTCAGAATATCTACATTATGAAAACATATTTTCTTTCATCTGACTGCTCTATACGATTACTTCATAACCCTAAGAACCTGAATATTCGAATATTTTGCTAGCTCAGGAAAGTTACGGAAGTCCGGCATCACTGCATGAGTATGTGGTCATGTTAGTATGAAAGCGCATACATTTTACTTGGATGCATTCCTGTCGTGATGCGATCTAAACCTGTACTCTATTTAATTTATAATGACTGATGAACGTTTCGAAGTACCAAATCTTTGTCAGATGCTGGTTAAATTTTACAGAAATAAATATTTAATGAGTGCTTAATGATCCAGGAACTTCAAAAAAATATTAGGGAATTCAAAATAAACTGCTACTGGGAACTACATTGTTGAACAAGTTCAGTAAGGGGCTTCAAAGGCTCACTTTCACTCACTTGTATCATAATATACTATTATTCTAAGAAAGTGTAGGTTTCTTTTTTATATATGTTTATAATAACTGCACCTTCATAAACAGCTATCAATGAAATATTTTCAATCAAATCATGAAAAACATACTTGTTGACCATGGTCAATTTCATACATTACATTAAGTGAACGAGGCAAATTCTTTAATAATTTAAAAAATTATCAAAGAACTATTCCGCAACGCAAAATCTGCATTCACAATCTAACGGTGAATTATAGAAATTGTCAAGTCACCACGACTCAAAATCTGCATACAGCTGTTTCGATCTTATTAGATCTCATCAGTGCAGCTTATTTGACTCGGAATGAATTAACAAATTTCTAATTGTTCCCCAATACAAATCGTGGTCAGTAACACTGTCTGGATAACAATCCAGAGCGCCCTCCCACCAAAGACATTGGGAACCAACAATTCACCGCTTAGTTTGAAAATTCAGAAAATCGTCGAGTAAACACGTAAACAGATAAATATCGCGACAAATTCAAAATCAAATCAGTTTTCAGTTTTCGGCTCTCAGTTCAGTTCTTCAAACTTTAGTTTTTTTCCAAATTTCCATCGTTGTTGAAAACTCACAGTAACAACGATGTAGACAAATTGATATTTGCCCCGGCTCTTTGTAAGGTATGTAATATAAAAATGTAATGATAGTATGTAGCATACAAATGTAACCATAATTGTGAACTCTCCTTTTTATATGATTGAATCGACTTAAATAATTAATTAATTAAAATATGGTATTAACGAACTTCGTATACTTTATTGAACCCCCCTAGCAGCTTAAAGATTATTTAGCAGCATTAAGAAAACGTGACAAGATGGCAAAGGCAGGTGATATATATGTTATTTATCCCCATTTAGATTTAGGAAACCCCAATATAGGGCAAGGTCTCGTAGAAAACGTGACAATATCTACTCTACAACAGTGGTGTATATGATTCCAAGGCACACTAACATAGTGATTTAAAATCTTTGGATATACTCACGAGAGTGCGCTCCGAAGATGCTAGCAGTGTAATACGCAAAATATAAAAATCAAATATGAAAAACATAGTTGTTGACTATGGTCAATTTCATACATTACATAAAGTGAACAAGGAAAATGTTTTAATAATTAAAAAAATTATCAAACAACTTTCCAAGGGAGCTGGTTATACGTATTCCGCAACTCAAGATCTGCATTCACAATCTAACAGTAAATTATAGAAATTGTCAAGTCACCCCGACTCAAAATCTGCATACAGCTGTTTCGATCTCATACAATACAATTAGAAATTTGTTAATTCACTCCGAGTCAAATAAACTGCACTGATGAGATCTAATAAGATCGAAACAGCTGTATGCAGATATTGAGTCGGGGTGACTTGGCAATTTCTATAATTCACCGTTAGATTGTAAATGCAGATTTTGCGCTGCGGGATACGTATAACCAGCTCCCTTGGAAAGTTGTTTGATGATTTTTTAAATTATTAAAGAATTTTCCTTCTTTGCTTTATGTAAATATTTTTAACTTTTGATTTCAAGCACCCCTCGCTTTTTCATTATGAATTTAATTATTTTCTCCTTTTCAGTTCGGTTTGCTGTCTCTTTAAATTTTTTCAAACTTTCATTTCATGGAATCAAATCTATTAGTAATCAGGAGACTTGATTCTTATTATATCATATGTGGGACAAAAGACAAAAAATTTCTCATTTTTTTCATCCTGGTCAGGACATTAGGTCAAAGTTATGATAATATTGTATCATAATCAGTCCTTATTACGTGGGCAGATTTTCAAAATAATCAGACGTCTCTAAGTCGATAAAAATGACGTTGAAAGATTTTTATTCCATACATACAGGTGAAGCAGATATAAAACGTGTAAAAAGAAAAACCGAATACTGAATAGAAAATTATAGATTTTGTTCTCTCTTAAATGCTTTTTTCTCCGCATTTTTCGAGAATGAAATTCAATTTTCTACCATAAATCAGCACTCGTTCGATATGAGATTGTCGACTTTCGCCGAACGAATCTGTGAGACGAAATTACCCGATGCCAAAAAATTAAGCACACACGCCTCGTGGTTGAACAGGATTTTGTGGAGAAAAGCGGGCTGCGGGGCAGATCGGAAGGTAGAAATTCCACGAAAATCGCAAAAATCGAACGCTCGCTTCGATGGGGCCTGGAAAATTATATTCCATATAATTAGATCTGTATTTCCGAGCCGAAGAATCTCAGTCAAGTAAAAGAAATACGTTGAGTTGAAGACTCGATAAGGGGAGAGTTTAAAATATTTCTTTTTCAGTTAGTTTCCCGGTTGGAAAATCTGAGGAAAAGCTTTGGCGTATACCCACCCATATCAAAATATGTAAATCGCCAATTGTCAGAATTCAATTGCATTTGAATTTTTATTTCATGTGCTTCCCTTCAATAGGAGAAAGAATTAAATCACACAATGTGTATAATCTGCACACACAGATGTACGACTGTACATGGTATGTTTAACGGCGAGTAGTGTAGTGTTTCTTTCATCGAGACCTATTTAGTGCATCAATGTCGCTGAAATAGTTATTTATGTACCAAGTGCGTTATATAGATCCTAACACCCGATGGACGTTAGGAAAAATCGATTTCAAAATCGGTTCATTGCTTCTGTACTTTCCATTTTCCTTCTCATAGTAGTCATTTGTTGATATTTTGACGTTCGTGAATATTTTTGTCATCATATTTAGTGAATGTCATTGCTGCTTTCTTTGTAGTCTTATAGAAATAATGGAAATGAAAATGAATTTACCCAAGAATATCATAGAAAATGCAGCCAAAGCTGCGAATAATTCATTGCCGGAGAAATCCAGAGTGGTATACGACAAGGATTATGAGGTATTTGATCAATGGAAGTTGGTTCAGTTATACTAGTACAATGAGCGAGCGTTATGATCCATAATGCCCGCTCATTGTACGAAACAAGTGATATACAAGTGAAAAATCTGTGATACGAGATCTTTATTTTTACTTCTATATTATTTGTTGATTTTAGCTTAGAGACGGTTGCTATGAATACACTCATTATGCCCTAGGGCGTTATGAGCGGGCATTATGGATCATAACACCCGCTCATTTTACGAGGAGAAATAAAGCAACTTCCATTGATTAAATACTTCATAATCCTTGTCGTATACGACTCTGGATTTCTCTGGCAATGAATTATTCGCAGCTTTGGCTGCACCACGTGCGTTACTAGATCCTAACGCCCATCGGGCGTTAGGATCTATATAACGCACTTGGTACATAAATAACTATTACGATTCGTCGAAAATGAAAGCTCGCTCTTTGAGTGTTTCCAGTCTGGTTGTTCAGCACTGATAAGATCCAAACGCGTATGTTCTATTCTTACACCATAACACTTTTTTGGAATTCGTAGTTTTCGCTGTTTAATTGAATCTAGTTCATATTTATGAGAAAATATATTTTTTCATAACTGTAGTTAGTCCAGTCACCAGCGGTAAAAAACTGTAAAACCGTGGAATTTCGAGAATCAACACCGATTTGGATGAAAATTTGGAATTAAGCTCTTCTTATCCTCTTCTAATAATTATCAAAAAATTAAAAATAGTTCAAACAACAATTGAAATAAATATATATATATATATATATATATATATATATATATATATATATATATATATATATATATATATATATATATATATATATATATATATATATATATATATATATATATATATATATATATAAATATATATATATATATATATATATATATATATATATATATATATATATATATATATATATATTATATATATATATATATATATATTATATATATATATATATATATATATATATATATATATATATATATATATATATATATTATATTGTAACGTGTCAATTTCCCGCTTAACCGCCGCCACCAGTTCTAAATCGAATCACAGATGAAGAGACTCGCGCAGTTCGGGATGACATGCGTGTTACGAACATATCGAGATAGCTTCGAATTAACAGGTACAAGATCGTTCTTTCTTTTAGCAAATGGTTCTTGAAGATACCAGTTCATTAACTGTTAAAATTATAATCAATATCTATTAGACGAATAGTTTGTTAAAGTTTATTAAAATTTATTAAGTATCTGTGGCGTCTGATAGACGGTAAGTTATGAGAAGAAATATAACTATTTCATATTAATGCATTATCTTGAAAATCTGAATTGATTCCTTATTTCATTTTTCCGCCATTTCATTCTTTTCATTTATCTATATTAAATTATTTATCTTTCAATATTGAAATAATCATCTCGCATTTCTTAATTTAAAATATTTTTACTTTATTTTCTTATTTCATTCTCTCTATTTGACACAAGATTTTTGTAGGCTAACGATGGCAAATTTCACGTGGTCATATCTTATGTTCAGTTTAATGTTGGAACATATACTGTCTTTCTTAGCATCTTTGCTTGAGATAAATCTAAATGTTAGTTTGAACTGGCCATCGATACCCTACAGATATTCTTGGAAAATATTAAGTTTGAGATTGTATGTTGATTTGCCCCGAATTATTTTAGCCACCTTGGTTAGAGCTAAAAGCCACGTTGTCTGAAGTTTGAAATTCACCTCACCTGGAGCCAATATTCACCTTACCTGGAGCTTCCAAGAAACGAGGTACAAAGGGCAGAAGTCAAGAGTACAATCCACCTAAAGGAGAATCTCCAACGTTGATGGAAAATTATATATAAAAACATCAAGTTAAGTCTCACTTTATGTAAAAAGAGGATAGTAAATACCTACATTTTATTTTGTTATTATTGCTGAGAACAACCCAGAACCCATATATGTTTAACCCATCTCCCTGCTAGCTCGGGCATAAATATCTATCAAAAGGGAGGTTGGTTACAATATATATATATATATATATATATATATATATATATATATATATATATATATATATATATATATAATCTCTTGATAATTATTAGCAATAACAGGCTTGTTGAATCTCAAAAAACTTGATTTTATTAAAAAATTCGTGATCGTGGCTTTATCAAAACTTTTGATAAAGCCACGAATGTCGTGGCGAAACGTCAACTTTTTAATAAAATCAAGTTTTTCGAGATTCAACAAGCCTGTTATTGCTAATAATTATCAAGAGATTAGGAATAGTTCACAGGCAACAACAATTCGAATAAATAATTATATATATATATATATATATATATATATATATATATATATATATATATATATATATATATATATCAATTTATATAAATTCTCGGTACATATTAGCATCTCCAGCGGCTCCCATGGAACCAAAATAGCTGAGATTTGGTATCTGGGTTGGTTTTCGAGGCAGAACAAAACCATCAAAATTTGGGTAAATTTTTCCAACCACGACCTTTTGTACGTAGATATTTCTTGTTTTTTCTAACTTTTTGAAATTTTGCTCAACTCCACAGCATATGCAGATTGGTTTCAACTCTTTTTCTCAACCGCGCTGCACTTCGCGGAGACCAATCCGATATAAACGTTTTTTTTTTTTGAATAAAATAAATTATTTTTATCACGGGGTTTTTATTTAATCGTGGATCTTCGGTGAGCGATGCACTTCACGAATTCTTTTTTCAATAAAATAAATTATTTTTCAATTTTTACTTTTTTTTACGGTTTGCTATTAAAGTGTGGTTTTTCCAAACCATCATTTATTCCGTTCGAATAGCATTACGACGCGATGCACTTTGCGCAAAAAATACGACCTTAGTGACTGAGCTCTGCAGCTCACGCGTTTCATATTTTATGTCAGAAGAAAAAATTTCAAGATATTTGGACGACAAATATAATGAAATCACAAATAAACTCCAAATTCGCTGTCTCATTATATTTCTGAGTGGAAAAACATTTTGTTAATTAAACGCATGTTTGTGAACTCTCCTCCGACAAAGATGAAGAAAAAGAATAGGAGTAGCAATCTTCAGTTTCTTCATTATTTCATAAAATTAGAATAAATACTGCAGATTCGTCTCTTTCAGTTGGTTTATGTCAGAGTAGATAGTTAAAAATTAATGATGTAAAAATTTGTTTTCTTTTCACCCTGAATTATGAGGATCTCTTTTTCCCTTCTGCAGGAACTTAGTTGTTTTTGGTATTTGATATCAAAGACAACAAATGTATTTTATATAGAATAACTGCATTGTTATTCATATTAAATTTTCTAGAAATGAACAATTAAACAGGCTCATGCTGGCTCTTTGAATGATCCAACAATGGAATTTTATGAACTTATTTCGATATAATAAAAGAAGAATATTATATTTTTCGTCTTATTCGTTCATTAAGAAGAACTCTTTTAATTTGACTCTGAGGAAAAAATCAATTAACTAGCAACCTAGGCTTACCAATAATTTATGATTTCACGTTATCATAAGTTAAAATTTCACTCATTTATATATTTCACACATATATCACATATATATATATATATATATATATATATATATATATATATATATATATATATATTCACAAACTCATTTGAGAGGAAAGAATATACAAAAATTCGGATACCACAGAAAAGTTCAACAGTTTCATTCAACATTAAATTCCGACATTCTGATATTTTTGATGGAATGAAAAATATTAATTACAAAATACATAAATATTTGGATCAAAATTTTATACTTTTTACATAGGTATTTTAATTCAATTCATGAAGAACAATTCAAATAATGGCTGTACGGGAAAAAATAAATATACATACATGGTCCCTCCTGAGGTAATAATCATTTCGACATCTTGTTACCTAAGCCTACTGGAAGGTTTTTCAGTTCTATGGAATATGGATAAGTCAAATACATAAATAGTTGAAATTGAATCATTAATACTGTATTCTGAATTCTTGAAAAAATAAATCGGGACGATTTCGGTGATTTTGAGAGGAAGTTGCTGAAATATTTTCGTTGTGCATGAGAAATGACAACATCCTCAATCACCGTGCAACTAAAGAGGCAGAATATAAAATTGCGCTGTTGTCATTTAATAGAGTGAATAAGCTAACATGTTTTTGTCTAGGTCGAATTGCTATCGGCATATAAATGTTTTGAAATAGAATTAGATTGAAGCAATCACTAAAACATGAAGTCTTGAAAAATTAGATACAAAGAATTAATTTATTGATCGCATTTCTCTGTCAACAATGAGGTGCAGAACTGATTTTTCTATCCGTTTTAGACCTAATGGATGACAGTTTTCGGATAGATATGTATATATATATATATATATATATATATATAAATATATATATATATATATATATATATATATATATATATATATATATATATATATAGATATGTATATATATATATATATATAGATAGATATATGTATATATATATATATATATATATATATATATAGATATGTATATATATATATATATATATAGATATATATATATATATATATATATATATATATATATATATATATATATATATATATATATATATATATATATATATATATATATATATATATATATATATATATATATATATATATATATATATATATATATATATATATATATATATATATATATATATATATATATATATATATATATATATGGCGAATAATATTGATATTTTATGCATAAATGAACATTGGATGTTGAACGATGATATTTTATATCTGAACATTATAAACTAGTGACGTATTTTAGTCGGACTGATAGTATACATGGTGGCTCGTGTATATTTGTAAAAGATGCTTTATTTTCAAGCACTGTGGCTCTCAATGTTAAGCATTTCTCAATTGAGGGTCATGCCGAAATGTGTGGAATAGCTGTGAAAAGTAAATGCAAGGCTAAGGCATTTGATGTTCTATCTGTATATAGGCCGTGTTTGGGATCTTTCATTCAGTTCATAGATTGTCTGTCTACTGCTTTGAGGGACATTGCGAGTGGCGGGGCGTTATTATTTGTTACGGGTGATTTCAATGTAGATTTTGTTTCTAATTCTCCGAACAAGATCATTTTAAGTAACTTCATTGAGAGTTTCGGTTTGTTGAATTCGCTATTTAAATATACAAGGGTGTTTACTAATGCTGTTGGACACCCCTCTAAATCTTGCATTGACTATATTTTAACTAATTTAAATCGTGAACAATATAGGAGTTCCATGTCTATCTGATCATTTTTCTGTTTTGTTGGAATTTAGATTAGCCTCTGTTATCACGGATGTAGCTGAAAGTATTCGAAAACCTCGTCGAACCTATGAAAATTTAATGAATTTTAAGTGTCTTGTTGAAAGCTATAATAATTGGAATCGCATTATAGATAATCCAAACCTTGAGTTGGCTTTCGTTGAGATGGTGGATGTTCTGGGTGAACTTCTTGAGAGGACGTGTCCAATGGTGGAAACTGAGTATAAGAACAGAGGAATAGCAAAGCCTTGGATAATGAGGAGGATTGTTGAACGGGGGAAGCAGTTGCGAAATTTGTTCTGGTTGTTTTGTCGTTCTGTGTCGGTTGACTTAAAATCTCAGTATAAAGATGAGTTGAAAAAACATAAATTAGAGATAGGAAGGTCTAAGCAATTTTACTATAAGCGGAGATTAGAAAATTTCACTAATAGAAGTAGAGGAGTCTGGAAAATTGTGAATGAGCAGTTGGGACGTAAAAAAAGACCGGATTTGGTAAGTCTGAATTGGCAGGGAATTGTGCAAACTGATAACTCGAGGGTTGCTGGAATTTTTATGAAGTATTTTTCGTCGGTGGGGGAGATACTGCGGGGTAAACATTTTGGCTCCAACATGACTCTTCCACCCACTGCTTGTGATTTTTCATGCAAATCGATGTTTTTGAAGCCTGTTACCGAAACATCACTTTTGACCATGATTGGTGAGATGAAGCCGTGTGATGCAGTTGGTCTAGATAGTCTCAGTACAAATATAATTAAGTCGATTTCAAGTTTTATTGTTAATCCACTTGTTAAATTGATAAATAAATCATTGAGTGAAGGGGTTTTCCCTCTATCCTGAAACAAGCTATCATAGTTCCGGTGTACAAGAAGGGAGATGCATGTTTGCCAGACAGTTACCGGCAAATTTCGATTCTTTGTGGAATTTCTAAGCTGCTGGAGTTTGTTTTTCATTCACAAGTTGTTGATTTCCTTGAGAACAGTAATATGATTTCTTTGTCGCAGCATGGATTTCGTAAAGGTAAGTCAACGGAAACTGCAACTGTTGACATGTTTAATATAGTCTATAAAAAGCTGGATGAGGGTTTGATTGTTGTCGTGTTGTTTTTTGACCTGACTAAGGCGTTTGATCTTATGTGCCCAAATGTTGCTCTGGATAAGTTTTATAATCTTGGCTTGCGAGATGTTTGCTATGATTGGTTGAAGTCTTACTCAGAGGGTAGAAATGTTAGAGTACGTGTGGAAGACTGTGTGTCTTGGGAATGCAAGACTACATTAGGTGTTCCACAGGGGTCGATCCTAGGACCGTTGTTGTTCATGTTGTTCATGAATGACTTACCTGAACGTATTAAGGAGGGCCATGTTTGTATGTATGCAGATGATACCTCAATAGTAATCTCGGGATCGACATCTGTGGAAATCGAGATAAAAATTGTTGAAGTGTGTGATAGGATGGAGTCGTGGTGTCAGCGCAACAGATTAATTCTCAATGCGAGCAAAACGGTGCAATTACAGTTGCATAATGGTAGGCTATCACGTGATAACCAGTTGAATAGTGTTGACGAGGATACCCGATATTTGGGTTGTTTTCTTGACTCAGAATTGAGGTGGGAGACACACACGAATCATGTTTGTAAAAGACTGAGTAGCGGATATTTTGCTCTTCTTCAGCTGAGGTCCAGTATGGCACTTACAGATCTTGTAGGTGTGTATCATGCTATGGTTCACACTCACCTCACTTTCCACACATTATTATGGGGTACGTCAACTGGTTGGAGGAGGGTATTCATTGCACAGAAGAGAGTTATTCGACTCTTGTTTGGCCTTCATCCTACTGAGTCATGTAGGAGGTATTTCGTTGGCCATGGTATACTCACTCTGCCCTCGATATTCGTCCTCAAAGCAGTAATGTACGCTAGACAGAATTTTGCCTCTTTTGCGAGATTGGGTGCTTCATATAATACAAGAAATGATTCGAAATTACTTTTTCCTAAGCATAAGAGTGCGTTGTATGAATAGAGTCCCAAATATGTGTCTGTTAATGTTTATAATAAATTGCTATCATTTATTACTAGCATAAGTAGTATTGTAAAGTTCAAAAAAGAGCTATATATATATATATATATATATATATATATATATATATATATATATATATATATATATATATATATATATATATATATATATATATATATATATATATATATATATATATATATATAAAATCTTTTCACTTCTTCTTTCAGATATGATATTTCATAATTAATTTTGGAGATACAAATGAAAAACAAAAAATTGACGATATGGTTTTTCCTTCATAAATCAAATATCGTTGTTTTGTGTTGGTGGAGACTTGTTAATTGTAAAGGCACTTTTTGATAACCATTCGATTCATGACATTTTGTACCTTCTATTGCAGGGTCGTAGCCAGCACTGCTTTCTAGAGGGGGCTAAACCAATTCTCGAGGGGGCTTGTTTTTTACAAAGTACTGAAATAAATCTACGTGAGAAAAAGACAGGAATATACAGCTTTTTCTTTTTTCTACCTATAAAAAATAATAAAAAATAATAAATGAAAAATCTCTCATAGAAAACTCTAAATAAATAAGACAAATAGCCTATAAATAGACAACCACGTTAATATTGTCTCTCTTGCTTCGTCACTTAACTTAATCATTTCTAGTTGTGTTTCCATTTCCACTTATGTAAAATATAATATTCTGTGTTTGAAAATTAATTAACGGCTAATAATATTTTATTTAAAGATATTGAAGAAATTAAAGGAAAATGTGTGGATTTTATTGAAGTACTTTTACTTGAATCAATCAAACGCATGCCCCCGCATTTAAATGTTTTTCGGCAGATATGAAGTTTTAGTCCAGCTATAATTTTAAATCCAGTCCAAAGATCAAAATTTTCTGAGCTGCCACTTACTTTTGTAACTCCCAATAGAATATTTGACATAGAGATACAATATAGAAACTTGTTAAATGTCGATTGGAAAGAGATGTTTGGTAAATCAGTCTCTGATAACCCTATTGTTTTTTGGAGTAAGGTTATAGATTTAAAAAATGCAGTCTACCAATTCATTTCTGAAGATTTAGCTCTATTTGCATTTACTCTTCTAAGATTACCGTCATTCAATGCATTCGTGGAGAGGATATTTTCATTCATGAATATTGTTAAATGTAAAATTATACTAAAAATGTTAAATTCCGTTTTGTCTATTATATCTCACTTTTCAGTAAATGAGATTTGCTGTAAATAGTTTGAGCCTAGCAAAGGTATGTATGCAAAATTTAATTCCGATATGTATCACTTGCAGAACCAATCCACAACTTAAACCACGGACAAAGATGATGATGATGATGTAATGATGTTTTGTGAACAGTTTATATAAAAATAAAGATATTTGTAACATAATAGTGGTTTTGATCGTAATTGTAATTTAAGTAA
This sequence comes from Cynegetis impunctata, assembly GCA_030704885.1. Classification (NCBI taxonomy): domain Eukaryota; kingdom Metazoa; phylum Arthropoda; class Insecta; order Coleoptera; family Coccinellidae; genus Cynegetis; species Cynegetis impunctata. The sequence goes on along the minus strand of JARQZK010004395.1, from coordinate 410,880 downwards.
AAAGTCCCGAAAATACCTATTATTGTTTTTTGGACGAGTAGGCAACATGGTGGTTGCACCATTTTTTCGTGCGGTTGCGAAAAAATCTTGATTGCGATTTTGGGCGACGAATCAGCAGCTAGAATAAGTGAATTTTATATGTAAAAATACTTGTTAGCAATGTTTTAGGATAAAAACGTCAACATGTTTCGCGGGTTAAAAGATGCCGCAAATAAATAATTTTAAATCAGTTTCACAATTAGGTAGATTTGTTCGTAACTAGGCTAGTTTTGTGCTTCAACGCAGATATAAACATTTTTGGTTTGTAATAATGCTGGTATATTTTCTAGAGGGGGCTTAAATAATTGCAGAGGGGCTCAGCCGCCTCTGGCGCCCCTCTGGCTACGGCCCTGTATATATTGTCTTCTGTTTTTCAGATTTTAATAACAAATTTTGATTTTCACAAATTCTGGAAGCCCTTTAGATGAAGTTTCCAATGATATGTCACTTGCTAGAGAAATTTTCCGTTGAAATCGAATTATTCAAAGAAATCCAATTTGAATATGAAAGAAGTAAACTTCCACAATCTTTTCCACAACTCCACTCTGAAACTTCAGAAAGGATTTTTCCAGAAGTGATTATTCATTACGGTTAACAAACCCTTTTCCTGAAAAAAAAATCATGGAATGGTGATGTTTGGAAATCAGCTTTAGTATTACCGCTACCTAAAAAAAAGATGTCCGAAGTCTTATTCAGATTTGCAAGAAATCAGTCTCCTTCCTATATTGTCAAAAATATTCGAGAGGATTGTAGAGAAATTATTTGGAAAAGTACAACGTACTTCCGATCATGCAGAACTTAGATAGAGCACTGCTCTCTTAAGTGTAACTTATAGTACGAGGGTCGTTCAATAAGTCCTTAGAAAATCCAAGAGATGGCGCTCGTAGTATCGGTAAAGATTTTTTTTCCGTTAGCAGCACTATCGATAGGAAAGCTGTCAAAATTTCAGCTCGATCCATGACGTAGGTCAATTTCTATCGTCGATTAAAGTCAACAACATTTGTTTATACATAACAATGGAGAAAAGCGAGTTCCGGGCTGTCATCAAACATTTCCATTTGAAAGGCTTAACGCCGAAAGAAATCAAAGCCGAGTTGGATGCAGTTCATGGCACATCTGCACCTGTGTTTGCGACAGTCTACAATTGGGTGAATGAATTTAAACGTGGCCGTTCATCCACAAAAGATGAACATCGTCCGGGACGCCCAGTGGAGGTGTCTACTCCTGAAATCATCAATAAAATCCACGACCTGATTTTGAACGATCGACGAATTAAAGTGCGCGAATTAGTTGAGGCCACAGGCATATTACAAGGTACAGTCGCTTCAATTTTGCATGAAAAATTGTCTGTGAAAAAAATTTCGGCAAGATGGGTGCCGAGTTTGCTCTCAGAGGAGAAGAAGCGCAATCGTGTGGTCGACTCTGAGGTCATGTTGGCGCTCTTCCGTCGCAATCCTGCCGAATTCCTTCGTCGATATGTAACTGTGGACGAAACCTGGATCCACTACTACACTCCAGAAACGAAGAGACAGTCATCACAGTGGATTTTCAAGGGTGAACGAGCTCCAGAGAAGGCGAAAACAGTGGCATCGGCCGGCAAGGTGATGGCCACAGTCTTTTGGGATACGCAGGGCATCATTTTCATCGACTACTTGGAAAAAGGAAAAACGATAACAGGGCCGTATTAAAAAATCCTCTTGCATCAGGACAATGCGCGTGTGCACACCTGTGCTGTTTCCATGGCCAAAATTGTGGAATTGAAGATGAAATTGTTGCAGCATCCTGCTCATTCACCAGATCTGGCCCCAAGTGACTATTTCCTGTTTCTCAATCTGAAGAAATGGCTTGGCGGACGACGGTTCACTTCCAACGAGGACATCATTGCTCAAACGAATGAGTATTTTGCAGAACTTCCGAAATCCTATTTCTTGGACGGCATAAAAACTTTGGAAAAACGTATGGAAAAGTGTGTAGAGCTGAAAGGAGACCATGTTGAGAAATAAAAAAAATTTACCCTAAAAAGCAGTGTTTTCCTATCTTTTTCTAAGGACTTATTGAACGACCCTCGTATTTCAGACAATTAGTAATGACCATATGCAAGTTATACATACACTTTGACTGTCTTTTATATTCTTCACATCGATGATTCGACTACGTCAGTATGATCGTATTTCCCCCTCTTTTTTAAATATAAACTCTCAACCCCCTATATCCATGTGAAAACATGAAATCTCCAATTATTTTGGCAGCAGATAAGCAGAACAGTTGCAACCCATGAAGGTGTTTGTCTTAACTTAAACTTAATCTACGTACCACATTTTAACCCTCTAACTCAAGAGATGCCCAAAACCTGAAAAATCACGAAGAAATCTGCAAATAAATTAGTTAGGGAAAAACGCCAAAAGGCAGTTAACTACCATTGACTAAATTCACGTACAAATTTTCAACCCTCTAAATCAGTTTCAAGGGTGTACTTGAAATTTTCTTTGTGCTGAATATTCAAGGTTCAAGAAAATAATATTCAATAAACGAAATTTTGTGTTGAAATATTGAGGGACTTTTATATAGAGTGCTCGATATTTCCAAACCTTACTTAATATAAACTTCTGAAAAAGAGGTCAACGAAGGGTTTCTTTATGTATTTACAATACCGCTAGATTGAATCGAATATATTTCATTATTTATCAGATGAATCTCCAGGTAAATTTACTCCCGGCGTGCCCATTTCCTCCACACTCTCCCCTTATTCGTCGCTGAATTTTCTCTAACGAAATTGATCTGGTCATAAATTTACCCCAGACATACCTATTTGAGTAATGCGTGGCAGTCCGCGACAAATATGTTTAAAAACGTAACGTTTTATCGGCAGGAAGATGACTTTCGAAGAGGGTGAGCGCAGGATGGCGGGGTCGGTGGTGTGGGGTAGACGAAGCGATAAAACCCGACAGAGCCTACTTACGCGTAATTCAAGATTAATTACCTGCCTTAGTCACTGTCGAGTCCGCTATATATCAAGAGATTTAGACAAACCGACCTACGTGAGTTTCGAACACAGGGCCGGGTTATCATCAGGATGTTTAGCATGAAGAATAACATGGTGACCAACATGGGTTATGTGGAAGGAGAAAAGAGAGCAGCAGAGCTGCGTCACTTTCCACTAACTCAAAATTAATTCACATACAACTTCTCAACCCCCCTGCCCTACACTTTCATGATATTTTTCTGGTAGCAAACAAGGCCACAGACTCTCTTTATTTTATTCGGAATAAAATGCTAAAAGTGACTAAATGTATCGGAATATATATATATATATATATATATATATATATATATATATATATATATTCTATATATATATATATATATATATATATATATAGATATATATATATATATAAATATAAATATATATATATATATATATATATATATATATATACATAAGTATTTATCTATCGAAAGCAACAAAAATATGAAAATACTTAAAACACTTAACAATAATGGTCGCCTCTAAATGCATCAACTAAAGGACACAAACGGAAACATCAAAGAAGACAGAATAGATTTAATGGATATCGTGGGAAATTTCTACAGCACACTTTACACAAAAACAACCCAGAACAAGCAATCGAAGCTGATGAAACGATTTTGTGGGCTCCGAGGATCTGCCTGACATCACCATTCAAGATTCAAAACGGCCTTGTCTCGAATGAAAAACGGTAAAGCACCAGGGGAAGATGGAATCACAGCAGAAATGATAAAACCTGGTGAAAGAACTACTGTGGAATCGAAGATTGTTCTTAATAAATGTCTAACAGAAGTTGTAATACCCCAAACATGGTCCAGATGATTTTACTGTACAAAAAAGGAGATAATTTCAAAATCGACAACTATAGGCCTATTACTCCCCTACCCGTACAAACTTCTGACAAGGATAGTAACAAATAGAGACACAACCAGATTAGATGCCTATCAGCCCTCGGAGCAAGCTGGCTTCTGTAAAGTTCATAGCACAATAGAACACATACAATCAGTCCGCACGATAACAGAAAAATGCAACGAGTACAACGAACCACTACACTTTGCATTTGTTGACTATAACAAAGCGTTTGACTCCATAGAACTGGGGGCTTTTTTTAAGGCAATGAACAATGCAAGAATTGACCCTCGCTACAGACAGCTTCTTAAATACATATCAACCTTTAAAATCATGGAAGAAACAGAAACAAACAAAATTCAAATAAAAAAAGGAGTAAGACAAGAGGACTTGCAGTTTTTAAAACTCTAGACTGGAATAAGGAAGGCATCAAAATTGACGGCAAATATCTGAGCCATCTACGTTTTGAGGATGATGTTGTGCTCTTCAGCCAGAATATTATGGAATTGCAAGATATATTACAAGAACTTCAAAGAGAATCCGCAAAAATAGGATTAACTATCAATTCAAATAAAACAAATGTCATGACTCCTGACAATATACAAATTCATATAGAAGACCGAATCGTTGAAAACGTCTAAGAATATGTATATTTGCATCAAATTAGGCAAAGAAAATTGAACCACCGAATTAAACAGACGTTTGGCATAGGCAGCTACGGGTAAACTGTAAAACGTCTTGAGATAAATGAACTATTCCAATTAATTTGAAAAGAGAGGTCTTCAATGCCTGCTGTAAAAGCCCAATTTTTCCAACTGAATATTCTGTAATGTGTTCTTGTTCAAATATTTAATAGTTTCCATTAAAACTGTTGGTACCAAAGGTACATACGAGGATTTTTATTCTACAGAATCAGTGATTTTGTGAAAATGAATCAAATTAAATAATCAATGTTGAAAAAAGTAACAACGATTGAGAAATTCACTCTCCTGCAAAAACTTCTTTACTTCATAAGCTTTTTAACGGCATGCTAATTAGTAGTTTTTCCTCCGAAAATAATCTTATAAATGAAGATTAATGTTTATGAATGAGATCGATGAACTCTAAAACCGTTTGACCGATCATCGCTTAACTTGGCATCCCTCAGTGTGAATGAATTATGAAAATCACCTGTATAGTTTCTGTAAAAAAAAATTTGCAGAACGCGTGGCCGGGTAGATAGTGTGGTGCATTCGCCAAGTTGTAATGAACATTTTGTGTTGCAGCAACACATAGCCGAGCAGCTAGTAGAATCGAAAGAGTACAAAAAGTCAACAATGAGAAGATCAAATCCATTTCATACTTCCTGGACCAAGGTTTTTCAGGTCTTATATATATACAGGATGTTCGGCACATGAAGCATCTCAAAATTTTTTGGGGTATTGTTGTGGTCTTTTCTTTTTGGACCTTGGGTCCTAAGACTCACGGTGAGGGGGATAAAGTTTTTTAATTAATTATTATTATTTTATATAACCCTCATTAGTTTTTTGTTAATACCTGTAAAAGCCCAATTCTTTCAACTGAATATTCTGTAATGTGTGCTTGTTCAAATTGTTAATAGTTTTCATTAGAACTGTTGGTATCATCGCGCATAAGAGGATTTTCCACAAAATTAGTGATTTTGTGAGAATGAATCAAATTCAAAATTCCATGTTGACAAAAGTAACAACAATTGAAAGCTTCACTCTTTTTCACTCAATAAACGTTTTAACGGTATGCTACACATAGATAAGAAAAAAACATTTTTGCTTCAAATTGTGGATATTCCTTCAGAAAGACGAAAATCGTTCGGACTTAGTGAGGAAAATAATTTTATATTTATGATCATTCATTTGAACAAAAGTTAAACAACTGACAATAATTTGATATTTAACTGTTCTCTAGTTATAAATTTTGTTTGAACTGTTCTCCCTTGTTCCTAATGCACGTCTGGCACCTCTTTCTTACTTCAGCCGTTACGGTACCTACTTATTTGTTGCAGAAGAAATATTTCTCGTTTTTGTTCGATCAAAATGTGATTTTGTGATTGTTTATTTGAACAAAAGCTACTACTTATAATAATTCAATACCTGTCTACTCTCTTGGTACATATTTTGTTGGAAAAAATATATATTTCTGCTTCACAAAAATGTGCAATAAAAGAGCAGGTAGATATTAAATTATTATTTTCAGTTATTGTTATCTTTTGTTCAAATAATCGATATTAAAATCACATTTGTTCGAGCAAACAGAGAAATATTTCTGCTTCAACAAATAACTAGCTACTGTAACGGCTGAAGTAAGAAAGAGGTGCCAGATGTGCATTAGGAACAAGGGAGAACAGTTCGAACAAAATTTATAACTAGAGAACATTAATATATTAAATTATTGTAAGTAGTTTAACTTTTGTTCAAATGAACGATCATAAAAATAAAATTGTTTTCCTCACTAAGTCCGAACGTTTTCCGTCTTTCTGAAGGAATATCCGCAATTCGAAGCAGAAATGTTTTTTTCTTATCAATGTGTAGCATTCCGTTGAAAAGTTTAATAAGTGAAGAAGTTTCTAAAGGAGAGTGAAGCTCTCAATTGTTGTTACTTTTTTCAACATTGAATATTTAAGTTGATTCATTTTCACAAAATCACTAATTTTGCCGAATAAAAATCCTCGTATGCGCCTTTGCTGCAAACAGTTGTAATGAAAACTATTAACCATTTGAAGAAGCACACATTACAGAATATTCAATTGAAAACATTGGGCTTTTACAGGTATCAATAAAAAAAAATTTAATTATATCTCCTTAACCGTCTTAGGACCCAGGATCCAAAGAGAAAATGTAGTAAAAGACTCTAACAATACCTCAAAAAATGTTGGTGCTTCATGTGCCGAACACAAACCGAAAACAATTATATATATATATATATATATATATATATATATATATATATATATATATATATATATATATAGGGTTTTTCAATAAAAGGTACCTGATGTTGAAAGATTATATTTATAATAGGGTCTTCTGTAATAAAGACATTTCGCAGAATTCGTGATTACTTTGGTAAAATCTCCAGTACGTGAACGTGCATTCCGTTCTATGGAAAACATTGCAGTGGTTCGTGAAAGTGTGGCTGCAGATCCAGAAATCTCTGTCCCACGACGTGCGCAGTACTTGGCTCTCAGCAAAACCACAACGTGGCGAATTTTAACAAAAGATTTGTCTCGCCACCCATACAAAATACAGTAAACTTTAGACTTAAAGCCAGCCGACCACTTGCAGCGACGTACGTTTGCTAATTGGATACTCCAAAAGCAGGCTGTTGATAATGACTTAGCATTGAATCCCATTCTCATTTAAGTGGGTATGTTAGCACCCAAAGTGTCACATTTGGGGCAGTGAAAATCCAAGACGCAGTCACGAGAAGACTAACGACTATGCACTCTCAACGTGTGACTGTTTGGTGCGCTTTGTGTGAATGGGGCATAATCGGGCCATATTTTTTTGAAAATGAAGACGGTCAAGCGGTTACCGTCAATGGTGAACGTTACCGCGCTACGATAAACGTGGCCACGAATTTTTGTGGCTAGCTTTAAGGGATATGGAAGCTAACAATATGTGGTTCCAACAGGATGGTGCAACATGTCACACCGCCCGAGAAACTATGGTCTTATTGCAGACGAAATTGAGAGGAAGAATCCTATCGCGAAATGGTGATGTTAACTGGCCGCCAAGATCGTGCGACCTAACGCCTCTCGATTACTTTCTGTGGGGCTATATTAAAAGTAAGGTTTACGCGAACTATCCAGGAACCATTCCGGATTTGAAACACGAGATTCGGAACATAATTCGAGAAATTGCACCACAAATGTGTAGCGACGTAATCTCAAATTTTGCCAAAGAGTTATGTCATGTCACAGAAGCCGTGGCGGTCATTTGACAGATATTGTTTTTCATGCTTTATTATAATAAGCCATGTTACAGATTACTGTAACAGTATTAAAATTTTCTAGTTTATTTTGTATTTTATATATATTTATACATACATACATATATATATATATATATATATATATATATTTATATATATATATATATTGGCAATATCTACCGAAGAAATATTATTTGAAAAGTTTATTTCGATATTCATTCTACATCCTAATATTTTTTGTAGCTGTAGAACACCCAGTGACGGCACAAGAACGAGTGACTTGACTTCTCGACATTCAACTATACGAGATTCAAATTTGAATAACATGTTATGTTATATTCCAAATACATATAATATTAAGAATACACCTTCACTAGTTGCAATTTAAAATTCTCAAGTTACTTTCAAGAGTACACCATCACTTGTCGCAATTTGAAATTCTCAAGTGTCTTCCTCTAGCGACGCAACTGGATGGGTTGAATACACCACATAATTGTATTCAAATTTAATCAATAA
>JARQZK010004395.1:337500-397500 GCA_030704885.1 Cynegetis impunctata | reverse complement strand
TGTCAATAAAACGCGTGTATGTAAATCTCACTCACATCTACGTATTTTTATCAAATAAAACCTTCAATTCCGGTGATACTGGTGTTATATTCTGCATAATCAATAATCGTTCGCTGACCGGAATATTTGAAATCGCAATCAGAAAAGCTGCCAAAAATTTATTGTCCATCTAAAGGGGAACGCCGACTGTTTTGGAATGATTTCGTATTAATTCTTTCAACATGAAATACTGAACGGCTTTTCCCGTGTCTGTCGAATACGTATAACGAATCAAATATTTCATTCGTCATATGGCCATTGAGCGTTGATAGAAACGGCATTGTGAATATGAACGTTCAGATATCCCCATTGTTTATTGCGTTTCCCGTTGGGTTTCCATCCTGCGAAATCATTACCGATGGATTAATCGGTAAAGCCTTAACTTCAATTGTGCTGCAGAAATTAAATCGAAATACTCAATTATTAAGTGATGAAACCGATAAATGATGGAATTAATATTCATAATGAAATACTAATGTAAATCAACTAAAATAAAATGCTTGGTTTGATTCCACTGAACAGTTTTCTGTTCTGAAAATGCAACAATCTTATAAAAGCAGTAATACAAAAAGATCGATTATTGCATTGTATAATCTGTTGTTGTTGCCTGTGAACAATTTTTAACTTTTTTATTATTATTAGCAATAACAAGCTTGGTGAATCTCAAAAAAACTCGATTTTATTAAAAAGTTGACGTTTCACCACGACATTCGTGGCTTTTTCAAAACTTTTTTTTTTTAAAGCCACGAATGTCGATTAATAAAATCGAGTTTTTTTTGAGATTCACCAAGCCTGTTATTGCTAATAATTATAAGAAATTTTTATATATATATATATATATATATATATATATATATATATATATATATATATATATATATATATATATATATATATATATATATATATATATATATATATATATATATATATATATATATATATATGTATGTATTTATATTTATACAGGGTGTCCTAATTGCCATGGGCCACTATTGCTATCTCGGTAATTATAATAACTACAAGGTTGGTCAAATTAGACAAAAGGTGTAGTTTTTGGAGGATATTGAAAATTTAGTTTCATATTTGAAAAATAAAAATTCTATTTCGAGCTACGGGGCTTTTTCGAAAAATTGCACAAAATTATTGGATCGAATATCTCAAAAATTATGATTTTTACAAAAAATTAGGGAAAAGAGAAATTTATGCATTTTAGACGTTCTTCAATTTGGTATTTTACAAGGAAATTTGGTTCGTCTAGTTTTCGATATATTATCATCAATTTACCTTTTTAAATACGGACCTGTATTTTTTATTCCATTTCTCGAAAAAACTTTTTTTGTTGATTTTAACGATGTATCACATGTTCATATTTGTTCACCTTTAAATGATAAAAAGCCAAAATTTAAATTGTATTGAGTTTTAAGAAAAATGAGAACATCAGAGGTGGCTTAGACTACCAATAAAACAATTGCCTATTTTAATAACATAAACAGACTGTTGAAGCGTGTAATGAAAGAAACTGTTTATTAAGTTTTTAAACATTCAAACGTTTTACCATTTAATTGAATTCAAGTTATGTAATGAACCTTGAAACTTCCTTATTTTTTAAAATTACTTTTGCCAAAATTCAAAGTGGATGATACATACCTAATGCATTTGCTTCATCTTATAGTAGCAAATTTCGCTCTAGCCTTGTAAAAATTATTTTATTCGGTAAGCGCCTTTCGGGGTACGAATTTTGATCTATTTGAAGGGCTCTTTCAGCTGATTTTCCAAGACGAGTGGCATTCTTTGAATTTATCTGAACTTGGGCGAAAGGAAACCCTTTTTTTGGACAATATCATTTGGACAGGCGAAGCTGAATTCACCAATAATGGTGCCTTTAATCGACACATTTCTCATTACTGGAGTGACTCAAATTTACATGTTTCGAGAACAAAATTTTCAAGAGTCCTGGCACTTTAACGTTTATTGTGCAATTAGAAATAATGGCGTCGTGGAACTACGTTTTTACCAAGAAAATTTAAATGGTAAGTTGAACGTTTGTGATTAATTTAGATATAAAATGTGTTTATTATCTCATAAGTCAAGGCTACCTAAACATTTTATATAATTTAGAAACAGAGTATTTAGATAATTTGCCGCTCGCTATTTACAGAAACCTTTTTTATCAACATGATGGTGCACATCCACAAGGTGGCTACCTCATCGATAATTTTTTACAAAATGTTTTTGATGACCGATAGATAGCAAACAATGGTCCTTTTCTTTGGGCACCGCGCTCCTCAGACCTTGCAGTGATCGATTGGTATCGGAAGAAGAAGTCTTGATAAATAGTCATGGTTTTTATTGTTCGACTGGACTTTCCTCAGTGCAAAGTTCTTGAAATTTTTTATAAGTTGCTTTACAGCCTTTCTCGACGCCTTTTGTTTTTGCGGATATCGGATGGCAAATTTTTCACATGTTCTTGATAACGCTTTATAACATTGCCCATAAATAATAAATGAGTTTAAATAATTTTCGTACGTATAATTTAAGCGCCCCGGCATGATTATTAATAATTTTCAAATGACGTGTGACAGTGACAGCTCAAAAATTTATTTAGTTTGATTGTTTCATGATGCCAACGTCAGAGCCAACTAAGAGTAACTTGATCGTGGCATAATCGTCATATAAAAATATTAAATTGGCAATATTTCGAAAACTAACAATTTTAGGTAACCTAACCTCATACAAAGTTACCTTAATTTTTGATGCTAGATACTACAAAATAATAAAAATGGGGGGTTTCCATTTGAAAAAATTGATTTTGGACAGTTTTCTCAATCTCATTTTAGATTTTATTTTCTGCACACCCTGTATGACTAGTTATCCAAATATTATACAAAATCTATTAGAGTATGCCTTTTTCAACAAGAGGTCCAAAAGTTAGTAATAAGGGCTTCCTTATAGGAACAATTGATAATTATATCAGGGCTTACAATCGTGATTTTTGACATAAAAACCTAAATATGTCAAAAACGCTTAGACTTAGGTATAGGACATAATACACAAAATCTGCCTAGAATTGTACGAAGAATCCAAAAACGTATTAATATACAGGGTATTCCATTTAAAATAAGCAAGTTGGTATCTACTTCCGGTATAACCGGAAGTGCCACAATCTTGAAATTAGTACACTGTCGAAATTTCAAAATTTTCCTATTTGTAGTTTTCCATATACAGATCGCGTTCTTTCTCAATATTTCGCCATCATTTAATGACTTCATCAGGAGAAAAAGATATATCTTCGAAAGAGAGAGAGAGAGAAATCAACTTTATTAATTATTATAAATCAAATGGCTATCGACCTCAGTCTTCCAGCCGTAATATCATATGTATTTAAATGTGTATATATATATATATATATATATATATATATATATATATATATATATCTATATATATATATATATATATATATATTATATACATATATATATATATATATACATATATATATATATATATATATATATATATGTATATATATATATATATATATATATATATATACACATTTAAATACATATGATATTACGGCTGGAAGACTTAGGTCGATAGCCATTGATTTATAATAATTAATAAAGTTGATTTCTCTCTCTCTCTCTTTCGAAGATATATTTTTTTCTCCTGATGAAGTCATTAAATGATGGCGAAATATTGAGCACATGAGGCACAAGGAATATTATTAGTATTCTCACCGCTCTTCAAAAAACATGTAAATATATATGAGTATATTATATATATATATATATAATATATATATATATATATATATATATATATATATATATATATATATATATATATATATATACAGGGTGTCCCACCGGGAAAGAACGCGATCTGTATATGGAAAACTACAAATAGGAAAATTTTGAAATTTTCGACAGTGTACTAATGTCGATAGGGGCAACTCGACTAAAACATTTTCAAGATTGTGGCACTTCCGGTTATACCGGAAGTAGATACCAACTTGCTTATTTTAAATGGGATACCCTCTATATTAATACGTTTTTGGATTCTACGTACAATTCTAGGCAGATTTTTGTGTATTATGTCCTATACCTAAGTCTAAGCGTTTTTGACATATTTAGGTTTTTTATGTCAAAAATCACGATTGTAAGCCCTGATATAATTATCAATTGTTCCTATAAGGAAGCCCTTATTACTAACTTTAGTTTGGACCCCTTGTTCAGGAAGACCTACTCTAATAGATTTTGTATAATATTTGGATAACTAGTCATACAGGGTGTGCAAAAAATAAAATCTAAAATGAGATTGAGAAAACTGTCCAAAATCAATTTTTTCAAATGAAAACCCCCCATTTTTATTATTTTGTAGTATTTAGCATCAAAATTTAAGGTAACTTTGTATGAGGTTAGGTTACCTAAAATTGTTAGTTTTCGAAATATTGCCAATTTAATATTCTTATATGACGATTATGCCACGATCAAGTTACTCTTAGTTGGCTCTGACGTTGGCATCATGAAACAATCAAACTAAATAAATTTTTGAGCTGTCACTGTCACACGTCATTTGAAAATTACTAATAATCATGCCGGGGCGCTTAAATTATACGTACGAAAATTATTTAAACTTATTTATTATTTATGGACAATGTTATAAAGCGCTATCAAGAACATGTGAAAAATTTGCCATCCGATATCCGCAAAAACAAAAGGCGTCGAGAAAGGCTGTAAAGCAACTTATAAAAAATTTCAAGAACTTTGCACTGAGGAAAGTCCAGTCGAACAATAAAAACCATGACTATTTATCAAGACTTCTTCTTCCGATACCAATCGAGCACTGCAAGGTCTGAGGAGCGCGGTGCCCAAAGAAAAGGACCATTGTTTGCTATCTATCGGTCATCAAAAACATTTTGTAAAAAATTATCGATGAGGTAGCCACCTTGTGGATGTGCACCATCATGTTGATAAAAAAGGTTTCTGTAAATAGCGAGCGGCAAATTATCTAAATACTCTGTTTCTAAATTATATAAAATGTTTAGGTAGCCTTGACTTATGAGATAATAAACACATATATATATATATATATATATATATATATATATATATATATATATATATATATATATATATATGTATATATATATATATATATATATATATATATATATATATATATATATATATATATATATATATATACACATTTAAATACATATGATATTACGGCTGGAAGACTTAGGTCGATAGCCATTTGATTTATAATAATTAATAAAGTTGATTTCTCTCTCTCTCTCTTTCGAAGATATATTTTTTTCTCCTGATGAAGTCATTAAATGATGGCGAACTATTGAGCACATGAGGCACAAGGAATATTATTAGTATTCTCACCGCTCTTCAAAAAAACATGTAAATATATATGAGTATATATATATATATATATATATATATATATATATATATATATATATACAGGGTGTCCCACCGGGAAAGAACGCGATCTGTATATGGAAAACTACAAATAGGAAAATTTTGAAATTTTGACAGTGTACTAATGTCGATAGGGGCAACTCGACTAAAACATTTTCAAGATTGTGGCACTTCCGGTTATACCGGAAGTAGATACCAACTTGCTTATTTTAAATGGGATACCCTCTATATTAATACGTTTTTGGATTCTACGTACAATTCTAGGCAGATTTTGTGTATTATGTCCTATACCTAAGTCTAAGCGTTTTTGACATATTTAGGTTTTTATGTCAAAAATCACGATTGTAAGCCCTGATATAATTATCAATTGTTCCTATAAGGAAGCCCTTATTACTAACTTTTGGACCTCTTGTTGAAAAAGGCCTACTCTAATAGATTTTGTATAATATTTGGATAACTAGTCATACAGGGTGTGCAAAAAATAAAATCTAAAATGAGATTGAGAAAACTGTCCAAAATCAATTTTTTCAAATGGAAACCCCCCATTTTTATTATTTTGTAGTATCTAGCATCAAAAATTAAGGTAACTTTGTATGAGGTTAGGTTACCTAAAATTGTTAGTTTTCGAAATATTGCCAATTTAATATTCTTATATGACGATTATGCCACGATCAAGTTACTCTTAGTTGGCTCTGACGTTGGCATCATGAAACAATCAAACTAAATAAATTTTTGAGCTGTCACTGTCACACGTCATTTGAAAATTATTAATAATCATGCCGGGGCGCTTAAATTATACGTACGAAAATTATTTAAACTTATTTATTATTTATGGACAATGTTATAAAGCGCTATCAAGAACATGTGAAAAATTTGCCATCCGATATCCGCAAAAACAAAAGGCGTCGAGAAAGGCTGTAAAGCAACTTATAAAAAATTTCAAGAACTTTGCACTGAGGAAAGTCCAGTCGAACAATAAAAACCATGACTATTTATCAAGACTTCTTCTTCCGATACCAATCGAGCACTGCAAGGTCTGAGGAGCGCGGTGCCCAAAGAAAAGGACCATTGTTTGCTATCTATCGGTCATCAAAAACATTTTGTAAAAAATTATCGATGAGGTAGCCACCTTGTGGATGTGCACCATCATGTTGATAAAAAAGGTTTCTGTAAATAGCGAGCGGCAAATTATCTAAATACTCTGTTTCTAAATTATATAAAATGTTTAGGTAGCCTTGACTTATGAGATAATAAACACATTTTATATCTAAGATTAATCACAAACGTTCAACTTACCATTTAAATTTTCTTGGTAAAAACGTAGTTCCACGACGCCATTATTTCTAATTGCACAATAAACGTTAAAGTGCCAGGACTCTTGAAAATTTTGTTCTCGAAACATGTAAATTTGAGTCACTCCAGTAATGAGAAATGTGTCGATTAAAGGCACCATTATTGGTGAATTCAGCTTCGCCTGTCCAAATGATATTGTCCAAAAAAAAGGGTTTCCTTTCGCCCAAGTTCAGATAAATTCACAGAATGCCACTCGTCTTGGAAAATCAGTTTTTTTAGATATTGGACATTAGAAAATAAGTATGGTTTAAATTTGTGTTTGCGTAATATATTATATGAATTGTTGACTTGGATAACCCTGACTCTAATGCAGCTTGTCTTACGGACAATGTTGGATATGCGGCGAAATAACCCAAGATGGCAATTTCAGTATTCTCATCATTAAGGAGAGGTTTATTTCTTAGCACTACTGTCTTGACGGATCCAAAGTTCTTGAAATTTTTTTAAAGTTGCTTTACAGCCTTTCTCGATGGGTTTTGCGGATATCGGATGCCAAATTTTTCACATGTTATTGATAACGCTTTATAACATTGTCCATAAATAATAAATAAGTTTAAATAATCTTCGTACGTATAATTTAAGCGCCCGGGCATGATTATTAATAATTTTCAAATGACGTGTGACAGTGACAGCTCAAAAATTTATTTAGTTTGATTGTTTCATGATGCCAACGTCAGAGCCAACTAAGAGTAACTTGGTCGTGGCATAATCGTCATATAAAAATATTAAATTGGCAATATTTCGAAAACTAAAAATTTTAGGTACAGATAACCTCATACAAAGTTACCTTAATTTTTGATGCTAAATACTACAAAATAATAAAAATGGGGGGTTTCCATTTGAAAAAATTGATTTTGGACAGTTTTCTCAATCTCATTTTTGATTTTATTTTTTGCACACCCTGTATGACCAGTTATCCAAATATTATACAAAATCTATTAGTGTAGGTCTTTCTCAACAAGGGGTCCAAACTAAAGTTAGTAATAAGGGCTTCGTTATAGGAACAATTGATAATTATATTAGAGCTTACAATCGTGATTTTTGACATAAAAACCTAAATATGTCAAAAACGCTTGAACTTAGGTATAGGACATAATACATAAAATCTGCCTAGAATCTTGCGTAGAATCTAAAAACGTATTAATATACAGGATATCCTATTTAAAATAAGCAAGTTGGTATCTACTTCCGGTATAACCGGAAGAGCCACCGTCTTGAAAATATTTTAGTCGAGTTGCCCCTATCGACTTTAGTACACTGTCGAAATTTCAAAATTTTCCTATTTGTAGTTTTCCATATACAGATCGCGTTCTTTCCCGGTGGGACACCCTATATATATATATATATATATATATATATATATATATATATATATATATATATATATATATATATATATATATATATATATATATATATATATATATATATATATATATATATATATATATATATATATATATATATCATGTATATTTCCAGATCGGTAATTATATTGAAAATCGTATCAAGAATAATTAATCGAAAACCCATAATCACAAAATACTGGAAGTATATGAAATTAATTACTGTACTTGTGAACAAGTTTAAATTGGTAGGAATTTGAAAACTTTTCGAATTTGAATTTCAAACATAATATAAACGTAGTTTCGATAATTACAAACAGATTCTCATTATGCAAATAACTTAATTAATGAGAAATCCTCCAATAGCTCATGCTATGAAATATTAAATAGGAAAAATGAGGGTTTAATATTAAATTTCCTATAATCTTCTCAATGCAATTAATTTCCAATAGTCAGGTAGAACTCCAACTAGCCTCTTATTGGACTTGTTCAACAACGAGGTTCCAGGGACCAGTTTTGTGAATTAACTAATTACTTTAATTAAAATCCTAGATACTTAAGATTATAGTACCTGAGCGAATGAGATTCGTTCGGTCTAACGAAAATAAAAACGTCCAACATTTGTATAAAGTCATATAGGGCCATGACACAAAAATTTGGGGTAACAGTTGATTATCATCCTTCGGAAACAATATAAGTACCTACTACAAATATTTACGAGGTGGCGTTATATCAAAAAAATGTGTGTTTCTGCGTGGAATTACGTTTTTACAAAAGAAACGATAATGCTAAACTTGAACAGCACCACCTTATCTAAATGCGATATTTCATCATATATGTAAATATATATATATATATATATATATATATATATATATATATATATATATATATATATATATATATATAATATATATATATATATATATCTATATATATATATATATATATATATATATATATATATATATATATATATATATATATATATATATATATATATATCTATATATATATATAGTATATATATATATATATATATATATATATATGTGTGTGTGTGTGTGTATGTAACTTTTAAAAGGATTCCGCTAGAATAAGAACAAAATTATGTATTTTCAGAAAAAATGCCGAGAAACGTCATTGATAGGGACACATTTTCACAGAAATAACATCCCCAAAAATGCACCCCTGTGGAAGTGGTAACAACTTTTTAACTTCTTTCAAAAAGGGATCGCACCGAATAGTATATCGTGGAAAAGGCACTTTTATTGTCTTCATGAATATGCAAAATATTTTTGTTTGACTTGAAAACCTGTGGCATTTAATAAGTGAAAGTAAGGTTTTTTCGACTGTTTGCGATAAATTTCTGATAACAAGAAAATCGAGTTGTTGGTACAGAAATTAGAGAAATGCAAACTTTGATATGAAAGTTACAAATTTTTATAATGAAAAATTCAGAAAGTAAGTTTAATTCAATTTTCGGTAAATAGGTGAATTTTTTATACCAAATTAATTTTTAATTCTGGCACACTCAGCTGTGTGCAACTATTCAGTGCAGTAAATGTTCGAATTGATTCCCGTTTTCCTGCATGAAGTGATAAAGCCGCGACTCAAAGACCTCTCTTACGTTCTGCAGCATTTCGGGAGATATTATTCTGCACTCATTTTCTATTCTTTAGAACAGTTCTTCAATTGTTCTGGGAGCTGTTGGAGAACACACATTTCTCAGATGATCCCAAAGGAAAAAAAATATTAGATATTTATTTCTGTAAAAATGTGACCCTCTCAAGATGAGAGTGGACGTGTCTCGGAATTTTTTGTGAAGATACTTAATTTTCTTGTTACTTCAGCGGAATCCTTTTAAAAGGTCAACTCTGTATACATATAATATATATATAAACTAAAATAAACTTAGTGGTGTAGTGTATAGCATTCCTTGTCAGGTATGTGAATTATCATACATTGGTCAGACGTCTCAACAACTAAAAAAGAGAATTAGCCAACACAAGAGTGATATAAAGAACCCAAAGAAAGTCTGTGCACTAGCAGAACATTGCAAAGCTACAGACCATAACATGGACCATGGTTCTGCAAAAATTTTAGAATTTGAGAATAATTTGGATAAGAGATCATTTTTGGAGATGTATCATATAAAACGCTGCCCGGATTCAATGAATTCGAGGAAAGATATAGAGAAAATTAGTAATATTTATTCCTTTTTAATAGCTTATGACGTCACTGATAACAATGAAAGTTCTATTGATTGATTATTAAGGTCAGGATAGTAAGAAGAAGAACATTTTTGTGGCGTTCTGTGGCAAATCTTGTTTGTTGAGCAGTCTGTCATTACTGTCATTCTCTTAGTACCACGATGTTGTTGTGGGTAGAATTCGTAATAGTTCTCACAAATCACTTTTATTTTATTTTAAATAATTGTGTATAACGTAGTACAGTTTAAATTTAATGGTTTGTCACATTGGTTTTGTGTTTTTTCTTTTGTTGAAGATGTTAGCTTATTTTATAACCTCAAACATTCGGTAAGTCCTGTGCCTTGAGACCTTTTCGTTGCTATTGATTAGACTAATTGTATAATTATTGTAGAGCCCTGATGAAGGCTTAAATAGAAGCCGAAACGTTGACGGAGAATATAAGAAGTACACTTGATTAGCCTTTATTTCATCCGTTTAACCCATTATCCTATTTGATGTATTACGACCGGAGTTATTCCTTCTGATGTCTATATATATATATATATATATATATATATATATATATATATATATATATATATATATATATATATATATATATATATATATATATATATATATATATATATATATATATATATATATATATATATATATAAATATATATATATATATATATATATAATATATATATATAATATATATATATATATATATATATATATATATATATATATCTATATATTATATATATATATATATATATATATATATATATATATATATATATATATATATTTATATAAATATATATTTATATACATCATAGTCTTTTTTTTTTTCGTCTCGTGTTTATTACACCTCTTGTCTCTCTCCTCTCACCTCTTGTGTGAGGGGGTATTTTATTAAATGTTTCGTCATATCGTGAAATCGTGGCCTAGAAGGTATAAAACAGATAAATAAACTATACACTCATATATATATATATATATATATATATATATATATATATATATATATATATATATATATATATATATATATAGATATATATATATATATATATATATATATATATATATATATATATATATATATATATATTATATATTTATATATATATATATATATATATATATATATTCGAGTACATATTGGCATCTCCAGCAGCTCCCATTTAGTCCAATGACCTGAAACTTGGTACCTGGGATTGTTTTCATTGCAGAACGAAACGGTCAAAATTTGGTTGAATTTCTGCAATCGTGGCCATTTTTTCCAATATATTTCTAATTTTCAAATAAATATCCTTCGCGGTTTATATTGACTCCACAGCATCTGCGGATTGAGTTACAGGGTCCAAACTTGGTACGTAGATTGAGTTAATGTTGGGGAAGTGCCTTTTGGTAGTTTCAACCATTTTCCTTAGTCGCGCTGGACTATTCTGTTCAAATAGTATCCCGATCTGCTGTCCTTGGTTTCAACTTTTGTTCTGAACCACGAAGCACTTTTTTTTTAATAAAATAAATTATTTTCTACTTTTCAATTCAGTTTACTATATAAACGTGATTTTCCAAAATATAATTAGTTAGGTTAGAATCGCGTCTCTGCGCGATGCATTTCGCGTGAAAAATACGACTTCAGATATGGAGTTCTGCTGCTCACGAGTTTTTGTTTTCTAACACATCTGGCAACCCTGTGTACACTAATAATCTTCGGTAGTTCAGACCAGCGCATTGAAGGGAAGTTCCTAATTTCTGATGGAATACTATCCCAATAGTTGGCTTCAGCATCATTCAATAAAGGAAGTTGGAAATTTTATCTGCTCGAACACTACATCCAATTAAAAACTTTCGCGGGTGCTCTGGGTCGAGAGACACCACCTCTGCACCTGTTCGTGATTGAATTTATCGGAGATGTAGCGCTGAATTCAATCGGGGTGAATTAGAGAATGTTGAACCTGTTAGTCTAGTTTCGGGCCTCTACCCCGATAATGGCATTAAAGTGTTGATGAATTTTTAGCAGGTTTTCACTTTGAAAACCTGCTTATTAAAATGGGTGCGATTAGCAAAGTTAGACCTAGGACCAAGATATTTTTTCGTTTCATGACTTTTTATGATGGTTGGCACCAAAAACTCTATTTCATATATATATATATATATATATATATATATATATATATATATATATACAGTGGCGTAGATAGGGAGGGGATCAAGGGGATCAATCCCTCCCCATGAGCCTACAAAAATTATAATAGAATTGAATGAAAGTAGTATTTAAGTATACATGAAATTTACTAAGCACTAGCACCTCTTCTGATATTATGTATGTGAAATTATATAAAAATCATCTAGATATGTTTTCGTGACGGCTGTGCAATTGAGTATTGCATAATTTCTGCGCTTCGAACAGGCCGGCCAATCTGGAGCCACGAAATGGTCGCTTATGGACAGATTGAGCACATGTAAAGTAAATATCTACTCATAATTTTAACATAATAATAAATCAAGAAATTGAATCGTTTTTCTAATTTTGGGTAAAGTAACTAGTAATTTTGAGCATATTTTATTCAATGTTTAATTAGTAGTTTAATCGGTCACTATGAGCAATAAAACGTTTTTAAAAAAGTTCAAATGGCTCTAATAAAAAATTTTTATTTCGAAAGGAAGAACTCAACCAAAATCTTCTCGCACTTCTTCTATTTCTAAATTGTTTCACATTATAGTATTATATCTAAAGCACGAGCAGTTTCGTTTAATAGTATAGGTAGTATAAAATTTAGAAAGAGAAGAAGTGTGAGGATCTTTTGGTTGACTTCTTCCTTCGTAAATAAAATTTTCCATTTCACATACGTTTTTTGGTTCTAGTGACCGATTAAATTCCTGTTTACATTCCAGGAGCGAGACTTCTGCTCAGAAGATTTTAAAACAATATTTAATATTTCGAATATTTTTTGAGGTAGAGTAGGTATCAAAATATGACTTACTCTTGGCTTTGATTGTCAATTTAATTACTCCATAATATTTTGAAGTAAATAAATTGTCGAGTTAGTAAAAACTTTCTTGTGATGGCGTTCAATCCATATCTGAATTTATACATCATGGATCTTGGGGAAAGATTTACTAATCATGAGAATATAGTCTAGTCAACAAGTGCTTTTTTTGTTCGACTTTTTTCATGAGTCTCGGAAGAATATGAACAAAGTGTCATTCGATTCGGAAGAGCATGTAGATATTTTTTGAAAAAAATTAAGTTCTGTTCGAGAAATTTGTAAAAGTAATAATGAATTTACTGAAAGAAAAAATTATCTCATAAACAAATTTCTCTTTTTGATCTTTTTTGATCTTTTGGATATCTAAATAAAGATACAAAAAGAAGAGGATATTTTCTAAAATAAAGTCTCCAGGAACTGTAGGATTGATATTTATAATTTTCTCAGAGGGGTGAATATACGGCCGAAAACGGGTTATAAGGCTTGCGAAAGAAACACCCATTTGGGACACTTTAACAATAAACATTATTTAACTATATTAAATATTGAATTTAGGAATGAAAAATTTCAGGCTTTACTGGATAGGTAAGTGAACAAAAATCCAGCGACAAAACATTTTTATCGCGATTTTTCAATTAGTTATGCAATAGTTTTTTGATGCTTGAACAAGAACATTGCAAGTGTGATAACTGTTAAACTATAAAACTGATATTTTTTCCTTTCTTGGAGCTAGACTGCAGAAAAACCTATATCCCCGTCAAAAAAAATCAAATTTTTTAGTTTTTCACTAAAAATTTACTTAGTTGCAAAATTGAACACTTTAATTAATCATAACTTTTTTTTCTTGATTCTCTTATAAACAACGCATTCGTTTTAAACAATAGGATATGAAAAAGCCATTTCCTTGTAGCTTTCAATAATAAAAAACGGATCATTAAAATTATTAAAAAAATTTCATTTTGATGTTGCAAAACTAAGTAAATTGTTAATAAACAACTGAAAAATTGAATTTTTTTTTATTTTTTCAATGAGATTTTTATAATAATAGCTCCACGAATGAAAAAAATCTCAGATCTGTAGTGAACAGTTATCACACTCGCAATTTTTATGTTCAAGTTGTAAACTAATTGTAAAATCGCTATTATCGCTTGATTATTGCTCGTTCACCGACTTAGTAACAGTCTGAATTTTTTCATTCCTTAATTTTCAAATTTAATATAGTTAAATAATGTTTATTGTTGAAGCGTCCTTAATGGTCGTTACTTGCCCAAACCAAATAACCCGTTTTCGACAGTATTTTTACCTCTCTGAGAAAATATTGATCCTACAGTTCCGTAAGTTGAGTCTTTCTTTTGGGAAATTTCCTCTTCTTTTCGATTTTTTCTTCAGTTTTCAAAAATCTCGATTAATTTTTGACATATTGGCAAAAAACCAAATAACCTTTTCTCGGGATATTCACAATTTTCGCGAGCGAATTTTTATTTTTCTCAAAAAACATCTACATGCCATTCCGAATCGAGTGACGCCTTGTTCATATTTTTCCGAGACTGCTGAAAAAAGTTGAACAAAAAAGCACTTGTTGACTAGACTAAATAGGTATATTAGAAAGATTTTCGGTGTTTTCCAAGCTCGATTTATACGAAATTGACAAAGCAGCTGTAAATTCATCAAAACTGACGAGCTTTATCAAACATTCCTTACTGCCACACCTGCTGTTCTCGTTAGTAGAAAGTGTGGAAGAAATATTTAATTCGTAGATGCGATGTTAAGCCTAAAAATTCAATAAGAGAGCTGGATGATTGCCTAGAAATTATTTTTTCGAGTATCATGTTGCTAAGAATATAAGCTACGCTGACGGTATCGACGTTTGAAGCGAATAAAAACGATTCAAATGAGCACAATAAAAGACATGGACTTGTAATGACCCTTCTGAATATATGAAATTCATTGCAAATTAAAAACCCATGTTTGGTGCTGACGAAGTCATAAATGGATTGTCAAAAAACGTCTGAAAATAGATTTTCTGCTCTAATTTTCCCAACAATATTTTCAATGATGTATATATCCAATTGAATTTAATTCAATTTTTCACTGATTTTTAATTAATTTTTTCCAATTCTCATTTTGTACTACCTATATGAAATATTATTTCTATCAATAAAAATAGAACTTTAGAAGAAAAACCTAAGAAATTTTGCACTAAGTCATATCCCCCCCATCGCAAAAAGCTATCTACGCCACTGTATATATATATATATATATATATGTGTTTGTATGTATGTATGTAAGAGCTTATATATTTTCAAGTTGTTTATACGATAATGGGTGCAATTTTCGTACAATAGGGTTGAAAGTGTGTAAATAAGTAGCTTCGTATGATATCTTGGATGGGATTGTTTTTGGTTCGAATTGGTTGGGGGGGGGGGGGGTTTTGACCCTCCTGGGGGGAAAATAAATCTTGTTTACACGATAAACGGCGCAATTTTGTAGCAATAGGGTTGAGAGTTTGTATTTAGGTAGTTTTGTATGATATCTTGAATTGGATTGGTTTTAGATTGAATTGGTTGGGGGGTTGAACCACCTGGGGGGGGGAAGAAATCTTGTTTACACGATAAACGGCGCAATTTTGTAGCAATATGGTTGAGAGTTTGTATTTAGGTAGTTTTGTATGATATCTTGAATGGAAATGGTTTTGATTCGAATTGGTTGGGGGTTGACCCCCCGGGAAAGAAATAAATCTTATTTACACGATAAAGAGCGCAATTTTGAGGCAATAGGGTTGAAAAATAAGTAATTTTGTATAATTTCTTGGATGGGATTAGTTTTGGTTAGAATTGGTTGGGAGGTTGACCCCCCTGAGGGAAAAATAAATATTGTTTAGACGTTGAAGGGCGCAATTTTCAAACAATAGGGTTGAAAAATTGTAATAGGTAGGTTCCTTTGATATCTTGGATGGAATTGGTTTTGGTTCGAATTGGTTAAGGGGGGGTAAATAAATCTTGTTTACACCACAGAAGGCGCAATTTTGAAGCATTGTGTTTGAAAGTTTGTATCTATGTAGTTTTGTATGATATCTTGAATGGAATTGGTTTTGGTTCGAATTAGTTGAGGGGTTGGCCCCTCGGGGGAGAAAATAAACCTTCTTTACACGATAAAGGAGCAATAAGATTGAAAGTTTGTGAGGAGGTAGTTTCGTATGATATATTGGATGGGATTGGTTTTGGTACGAGTTGCTTGGGGGGGGGGTTGACCCCCTAGGAGAGGAAATTAATCTTGTGTATACAATAGAGAGCGCAATTTTGGGACCATAGGTTTGAAACTTTGTATGTAGGTAGTTTCGTATGATATCTTGGATGGTATTTATTTCGATTAAAATTGGTTGGGGTTTTGACCCCCCGTAAGAGGAAATAAATATTATCCAGACGATAGAGGGCGCAATTTTTGTTTTTAGGATTTGGAACAAAAATCAAAATTTATTGAATAGATTTTTTAAACTGGATACGTTTTGAAAACCTGCTTTTCTAATGCATCTCGCTGCGATAAAGTTTTTTTGTTGTTCATTATTTGAACTGCAACTGTCGTCTTTTACTTAGAAACCTTGACAAACGTTTTAAAACATAGATAATTCATTCAAATATCTTTATGAAGATTCGTTTAATTCTATAAAATTCATATATTTTACAATCAAATTATGCATAATATACTTAATGATCGTGGTCAATTTCATATATCACATAAAAAGAAACAAGAAAAATTCTTCAATAATTCAAAATTATCAAACAACCTTTCAAGGGAACTGGTCATATGTATTCCGCGACTCGAAATCTGCATTCACAATGCAATGGTGAATTATAGAAAAAGTCAAGTCACCCCGATTCAAGATCTGCATACAGCTGTTTCGATCTTATTAGATTTCTTCAGTTTAGCTTACTTGACTCGGAGTGAATTGACATATTTCTAATTGTTTCCCAATACAAATCGCGACCGAACTACTATATGGATAACAATCCATAGCGCTCTCCGCCCAAAATATTAGCAACCAAAAATTCACTGTTTAGATCGAAAAAGCAGAATTTCTTCGCGAGAAGAAATCAGGCCCGTGCTGAACCCCTTGTTAGGGCGGTGGACGGCCATATCCAGAGGCCGCCATTACTGTGCAGAGGGAGGACTACCGGGGGTCTGGGTGCTACAATAACTCAAACCAGGCATGATTTTTTTTAAATTGACAAAAACAGGTACAGTTGGAAAAAGGCATACTTATATCTCATCAGAAAAATATTTAAAAAATAAAACACAATATGCTTTGTCAAAAAAAAAACTGGTTTGTGCCAAATAAGGCACAGCATGCAAAATGAACTAAAAATATTTTATACAGCCATTATTTCATCTTCA
This sequence comes from Cynegetis impunctata, assembly GCA_030704885.1. Lineage (NCBI taxonomy): Eukaryota > Metazoa > Arthropoda > Insecta > Coleoptera > Coccinellidae > Cynegetis > Cynegetis impunctata. The sequence goes on along the minus strand of JARQZK010004395.1, from coordinate 379,721 downwards.
TCTGATATGTTGTCTTCACTTTCATTTGAATTAAAATTATGTATACTATGAAATATTTGTTTCAGTTGTTATTCGAAAGTATTGAAGGATTAATGAATTACGAGGCACAATTTATTACATCGGTATTCTTTAATGAAGCATACAGTACCACGTCTGGGTAATGACTGACTGGTCAATATATAAAGAAATAAAACATATGCTGCCATATGTTACACGTCCCAAACAAAAATAAAATAAAATAATTTTTCTGAATATACATAAATGAATAATAATGAATGTATCACTTTTTTAAAGTCTATTTGGAGGGCGGCTGATTCTGCCACTTCTTGTTACATAACCTCTATCAACAACAGGAACATTATCAGGAAGATTAGCGGGAACATTATCACTCGTCTCAGGAACATCTTCTTTCCTCTAACAAACAGGTTTTTCAGTTTTAATACTAGCACGCCTTAAACGCAAATGACTTCTATTGCGTCTGTATTCGCCTTCATTGACTCGAACTATATAATCATTATAATCAGATTTTTCTACTACAACACCAGGATTCCATCTTCTTATTCCCTCTTGCAAAAGAATTGGGTCACCTACGTTTAGGTCCGACAACTTTTTTGAATGCCTGTCGTGATAGTGTTTTTGTTGTTGTTGATTAACAACCATACTTTCACGAGCTTCCTTTATTGAAAATTGAGGAGTCAAATTGTCAGTTTTAACAGGAAGATTTGTCCGTAACGTTCTACCCATTAAAAGTGTACACGGGGCTGGTAACTTTTGCTTTGGAGTAGAATTATAGTCTAAAACTGCTAAGAATGGGTCCTTTTGTGTTTTAATGGCTTTATAAAACAAGCCTTTTACAGTTTGTATAGATCTTTCTACCATTCCATTGCTCTTAGGGTACTTAGGGCTGGATGTACTCAATTTAATGTCATATCTATTGGCAAATTCTAAAAATTCTCTAGAAGAAAAGGGAGGTCCATTATCGGAAAATAATTCCATGCAAAGTCCATTTATTGCGAATACATTTTTTAAACATGTAATTATACTTTGCGCGGATTTACTTGTCAGTTTATTAACAACCACGAATTTTGAAAAATAATCAACTAGAAGCAAAAAGTCTTGCGATTCAACAGTCATAAAATCTATCGCGAGTTTTTGCCATGGTAAATCAGGCACATCATGAGAGCTTAAAGGTTCTCTCACATTTGTTTTTGCATATTTTTGACAAGTTAGACATCCAAGCACAAGGTTTTCCACATCACGCATGAGACCAGGATAATAAATAGCTTCTTGAGCCTTGTTTTTACAGGATATCACTCCTTGATGTGATTGGTGTATTATTGCTAAAAATTCACTTTTTAATGAATCCGGAATAATTAATCTTTTCTGATAAAATAATACATTTTCATGTAAGAAAATACTGTTTCTTATCGGCCAATAAGGTTTTACATTAGCTGATACTGAAGATTTGTGTAATGGCCACCCATTTAATACATAATACTTAATTTTTTGTAACACAGGATCTAAATCTATTTCTTTTTGCAATCGTTCCTGATTTTTTCTGCTTGTAGAAATTACAGAATAGATTTTTAAGTTATTTTCCAAATAATCTGTGTTAATTACGTCACTTGTAGGGTCTCGACTTAACGTATCAGGTATTTTTAAATTTTTTCCAGGTACATAAGTCAGGTTAAAATCATATCTTAATAAACGCATAGCAAGTCTTTGAATTCTTGGTGACATTTCATCTAATGGTTTTTTTAAAAGTCCAAGTAATGGACGATGGTCGGTCTCAGCTTCAAAACTAGTACCATAAAGATAAAAGGAAAATTTTTCACATCCAAATACTAATCCAAGAAGTTCTTTTTCTATGTGATTATAACGCCTCTGTGTGGGTGTTAACGAAACTGAAGCATACTCAACAGGCCATCCTTCTTGAGAGATTGTTGCTCCAAGGCCATAAGGACTAGCATCTACAGATAGTGTTGTTTTCTTTTTTGGATCAAAATAACGCAATGTAGTTGCTGCTGAAACTAGTGATTTAATCTTATCAAAGCAAACTTGATCTGTTGACGTCCATTGCCAAATATTTTTTTCGCTTAGCAATCGTCTCAAAGTACTTGTTTGGTTTGATAAATTGGGAATAAATTTAGCTAAATATACAATCATTCCTAGAAAACGTTGCAACTCTTTTTTATTTTTTGGAGGAGACATTTCAGAGATTGCTTTAGTTTTGTTAGTATCAGGAGAAATTCCTAAATAGCTTATTTGATGTCCCAAGAAATTTTTGATTTCTTTTTGACCAAATTTGGACTTCTCCAAATTTAACGTAAGACCACTGGTTTTAATTTTTTCAAGAACTGCTTTTAAATTTGAGTTATGTTCTTCCTCTGAAGCTCCAAATACCAATATATCATCAAAATATGTAATTTGACCAGGTATATTGTCTAAAAGATCATGCATGAACCGTTGAAAAAATTCTGGGGCACATGTAAGGCCGTATGGTAACCTTAAATAGCGATACCGTCCAAACGGAGTAGTAAATGTACACAATAGAGAGCTTTCGTGGTCCAACGGTAACTGTAAAAACGCGGAGGACGCATCTAATAGCGAAAAATATTTTGCGCCAGCCAGTTTTGTAAACAAAGTGTCCTGTGTTGGTATTGGGAATCGCTCAAGTTTGATGTACTTGTTCAGAAACAATGGATCAATGCATATACGAATATCCGTTCCTTTATTTTTTGGCACTACAACAATAGGATTTTGCCAGTCTGTAGGTTCACTAACCGAAACAATCAAATTGTTTTTAACCATTTCATCAAGTTTTTCTTTAACTTTGTCTCTAAGCGCTAAGGGTATTTTTCGCGTACCGCTAATAAACGGGACCGCATTTTCCGTCAACGTAATCGTGAAGCACTTGTTAACTTTACCGATACCCGAGAAGACACTATTATAATTTTGTAATATTTCTTGTAAGACAGTATTTTTTACTTCACTTATTATAAAATTTTGATTATCGTTCACCAGTCCAAACTTTTGCGCACCAGTAAGTCCTAAAATCGATTTAGACACGTCATTGTTCGATATATAAAATAATAAATTGTTTTCAATATTTTTATATATGCACTTCAAATTTAATTGACCTAAAACATCAATTTTATGTCCGGTGTAGCTAGATAAGGTACTTGACGCTGGTAAAAGTTTTTTACAGTTAATTTTTAGTTTTTTAAAGTCCGAAAAGTTCAAAATATTAACTTGCGCGCCAGTGTCAATTTTTAGATTAATTTCACAATCACAAATTTTAATTTTCTCGAACCAATCTATTGAGTCAACACGAGAGTCTTTTTGAATTGTCCAAATTAAATTTTTATCGTGTTTTTCCATATCATTATACTCACGGTCACTGTCCGAACTAGAGTCTTCATAGATTTCATGAACAAGGCCTTTTTTAGGGCAAAATTTACGATAGTGCCCTTTTTCATGACATAAGGAACAATATCTATTTATAGCAGTGCACTTACCCTTTTCATGCTGATAACCGCATCGATAACAAGGGATTTTTTTACCTTTTTGATCCTGCTGTGCTCTATAACTCTTATTTTCTGAATACTGACCGCCTGGACCTGCTGCTTGATAACCATAATATCCTGAATTTTTGACGTATTTATCACTTAATTTTTTACCGTCGTCTATTTTTTTAACGGAGTTCACTTCTTCCGCGATTTCCTGCTGCGTGGAAACACTACTTTCCATTGACCTACAAATGTCAATTGCCTGACGTAACTCTAGAATAGAATATTGAAGAAGTTTTTCTTGAATTCGCGAGTCGCGTACACCCAAAACAATTCTATCTAAAATTAAAACATTTAAATTCACAAGAATTTGCAAGCTGTTTTAAAGATATTACAAACTGATCTATGGTTTCGCTTGGTAGCTGATCGCGCTTAAAAAACTTAAAATGCTCATAAATTAAGTTTTTTCGAGGGCTACAATAATTATCAAACATCACCAATACGACAGTGTACTTCTTTTCATCGCCATCGTTTTTATATTCAAAGGTATTGAATATTTTTAACCCTTCATCCCCTAAACAGTTTAAGAGAATCGCGATTTTAACTTTGTCATCCTTGGTATGCTTTCCTGTAGCCAATAAGTAAAATTCGAATTTTTGTTTCCAAAAAGCCCAACTATTTGCAATGTTATTCCCTTCGAATGAGAATGGTTCCGGAGCTCTACCTTCAGACATCTCGAAATTTTATTTTATTCACGAACTAGTGTAGTTACTTCAAAAATTTGAAAACAATTTGTGTTTTTAAGTACGCACTATTCAAGTTTAATTTCCGGAACTGAATGCTTCTTTACAAAATTAGAAACAATTTTTTAACATCTGACCGAGTCAATACCATAAACAACACATTTATTCGCGTATCGTTTTTCCACGTGGATATCCTGCACTGGCCTGCTGCTTACCGCTTAACACATTATCAAAATACACTATGTAATGCCCGGTTTTTACGCTGCCACCATATGAAATATTTGTTTCAGTTGTTATTTGAAAGTATTGAAGGATTAATGAATTACGAGGCACAATTTATTACATCGGTATTCTTTAATGAAGCATACAGTACCACGTCTGGGTAATGACTGACTGGTCAATATATAAAGAAATAAAACATATGCTGCCATATGTTACATATACTTACATTCTTTTTTGCATAAAATAACTTGGGATTAGTGTTGCCTCTCGACGAGACGAGACGAGAGAAGGCTCTCTCTCGTCTCGTCTCGTTAGACGAGAGAAAATGTGACTCTTGTCTCGACGAGAGTCCGTTTCTCTCGCTCGAGAGAACCTCTCTCTCATCTCGTCTCGTCTCGTCTCGACCCTCTAAAAAAATATATTAAATCCCTATGTATTTTATTAGGGCTTGCTCCCTCCAAACCTTTTTTATGGGTACGACACTGAAATGAACTTTTCTCCTGAGGAATGTATATAATTTTCTACCTTTCCAACATAAAAAAAATTTCTATACGTTAAAATTTAGTTTTATTCCGATTTATCCTTGTACTTCACAACAATATTTAAAAAACCTGGCAAACTATAACATCTAAAGCAAGTAAACATACATAATTATAATAATTAATTGGAGCTAATAAATAACTCATATTATGCAATGCCTGGAGGAAAAATAAATTTTATAATAAAAACGAAAAATGTGTATTGAGGTAAAGGGGACTTTTCTTTCCTAACGGAGAAGGGAGAAAAAGTGCCATTTTTCTTGTATGCGGGAGAGAAATGTAACTTTTAACGTTAAACAGTTATACGGTCAATAATGCATATTTAAAGTTAATAGTAAAAAACTATTATTTTTAATAATTACAAGAATTTATTGTATTTTGGTATATTATAACATAGTTACAAAAGTAAATGAAATTATTGAAAGTAAGTACCTAAATAATATAATAAAACAATGAAATGTGGAAAAAATACCTATTTGTGTATTAATTGTATCATTTAACAATATATACTTATATATCATTCTTTCAGTGACGTCAGGAATAGTCCTTTTTCTAACCTAATGTAAACACCATGCTAGATAGTAAATGACGGAGAGTCACTATCGACGATCTTTTTTATATATACTTTTTTATATATTATTTTTTATTAAAAAAATATTATGTATTAATTACTTTTAAACGTATAGCTTTTATTAGTCGATTTAATGAATGCATGATAAAAAAATTCAGCATAAATAAAAAAATTTAAAATTCCTGCATTTTTGTAGGTGTGTAAATAAAGCCCTTTTTCTTCATTTAACTCCGAAACGTTTTTTTTTTGTAAAGAATTCTCCTTGTACATTAGGTTCACGTTAAACTAAACATACATCATAAATAAGAAAAAGCGCACCTTCCACCCCCCTTCCAACCACGCTTGAGTTGAAAAGTTTAACAGGGAAAGTTGGTAAAATAGTAATATATTTAGTAAAAAAAGAAACGAGGGAACTTTTCATTCTTATTTTTTTGGGCAGTTGGCATTTTAATAATATTGGATTTTCATAATATGAGATGGCATTTCCATAATGCAAGTCGGGAGTTGGTATCTTCTCCTCCCCTAGAAATATTTTCGAAATATTTATGAAATAACATTTGATATTCGGACATAAAAAGGTACCAATATACATTCGTTTATTCGTCATATGAAAATTTAGATAATATTAGTAGTTCCACATAATTTCGTCTCTTATAAACATGATGGAACGAACCATTGTATTTATGTGAATTCCTAGAGAAACCCAATCGGAGTAAACTTACCCATAAACTCATAAATCAGGATTGTGACCTATTGTCCGAGATCTAGAGTATGAGAATTAGGGTTATTATCGTTTTTCTTTAAAACTTTTAGTTATGATTTGTGTCTTATTGGTTATTTGTAATAATTTAAACATGAAAAGAACAGGTCAAACTTTTTTAAAATTGGAAAACATTTAAGTGATCAAAGCGATAGTGATATTGAAATGGACGAGAGTGACAAAGATAAAAACTATACGCCTGCGCAAGAAGTAGAAAGTGACATCGACATGTACGAAAATGATAATGATCAAACGAGTGATCAACCCTCAACCTCAAAATATAAATCAAAAGGGGAGAAGAAATCAAAACGTTCAATCAAGTGAGAGCAAACAAAGTAACATAGTATGCAGTGACTTACTAAATAAACCAAATTCAAAATATTGTTTTTCTGGTATTTTTGGACTTCGGAGTATATAAAGTTCGATCGGAGTTATTAAACTATGCCAAACCAAACACACAAGAGTGTTTTTGGAGCTCCAATAATAACAGAAAAGCGAAAACAGTGCGCGCTCCGAGCGTCAACCCGAACTCACCCTTGAACTATTCGGGTCGTCAAAGATGCAAATGTGTAATTTTTTAAGCTGAGGTAAATATCTCAAAAACTATTTAACCAAGACAAGTTATGTAGACCTTTATGTCTTGAAATTTACCTAAAATCCAAATGTACAAGTCAGCAGAAAAAAGCTATAAGTTTTACAGCCGTATTCACCATCCGCCGCTAACTTTTCAATAGGCTCTTTTAAGTGCGTAAAGGCGGCTACGCACCTAGCTGTTTACTGGACAAGTATGCTGACACAAGCTTTTTGTACAATTATACATGAATGTGTGTATGGTAAAATACAGCAGTCTTTGCGAGTTTTACCATACACACCTTCATTTATAATATTATACAAAAAGCTTGAAAAAGCATATTCTTGACCGCTTTAGCTTTGTTTTTATTTTTCTCTTCCAGCTCATTTTTAAATGGAGTGGAAGTAAGCACTTCACTTTTTTCAGCACGTCTTTTTCTTGAACCATTCTACGTTCAGCAGCATTGGGGACTGGTGAAATTTTCGTTAAGAATATCACTAACACTTATTTCTAAAGTTGCTCTTGGATCAAAATTCTTTTTTTCTGATAATTTTCTTTGTTCAGAACATGGGGGGCTAATTTTAGAAGTCGAAGGTTGGCAAGTTTTCGATGGTGTTTCAGACGTACCAGGAATGGCTTGTTTGTTCAGTTTTGGTGGAGTTTTTTGGTAAGTTTTCGTTCTCGTTGTCTTGTCTCTGTATGGGTTTCCCTTTGTTCTGGAACATCTAGTCCTTGGGATGCAATATAATCTAGGTCTGTGAAAATATGTGCATTTAATGGATAAATTCCGCTACACTCAAAACCCTTCTTAGCTAAATCCATTCTGCAAATTTTCGTAAACGCGTCATTCACTAGGCCTGAGATTTCATAATCAGTAATTCTCATGAATGGATTTTGCCTCATCCATCGAGAGGCTGCTTCATTGTAGGCATCCTTAAAAGGCTTCATTACACACACATCCAAAGGCTGCAACTTATGTGTGCAATGAGGGGGTAAACTTAACATGTGAACGTGGTTTTTGCGGGCAAAGTTAATGACCTGTAAATCTTTATGGCTGCAATGTCCATCGACAATTAGAAGAACTGGCTCCTGTTCAGATGGGCGTGAAAATTTAACAAATTCCTGCATCCATTTTAAAAAAATTTCACCGTTCATCCAACCAGAGTCCTGTGCATGAAACATGGCATTTTCCGGAGCTCCAATTTTCAGTCGATCAATAATTTTTTTCCTGGGAAAAATGAATAGTGGGGGTATGAATTGGTCGCCTGCTGCATTGATGCACAATAAGACCGTTTATGGTGCGGCCCCTTTCGCCAGAGGTCATTTTGCCTACTTGTTTTCTTGCCTTTTATTGAAACGACTTTCTGCCGACACTCATGGACCGTAGACACACCGGTTTCGTCAGCGTTATAAATTTTATTGGCCCCGAAGTTATATTTTTCCATTAAATCTTCAAGTTTGTTAAAGAATCTTGCGACTTGTGGTCGATTGAAGCCTACCGCTCTCTGCAAACTCGTTGATTCGGCATTTCTTAGAGACAACTCTGGATGACGTTTAAGAAATGTATAGTAAAAGTCTTTTCCAGCAGACTTTTTTTCCCTGTTGAATCTATGGGGAATTTGCAATCGTTCCGCCAAATCAAAACGCAAGTTTCAAAAATTCTTTTTTGGTGAGGGGCATTAGGCGACTATCCAAATCCCGCATGTGGTTCACAAGCTGCCTTGTCAAGTAGACAGCTATATGTGTAGTCGCCTTTACGTATTTAGCGGCCTGATAAAAAGTTAGCAGCTGATGGTGAATACGGCTGTTAGTTTGCCAATCGAAGATAGCAATAGTGCAAACTTAGTCACACCCTGTATATATTATTACTATATACTACTAGTAACTACCCGCTATTAATTTAAAATGGATAACACTGCTTATTTTCAAAGGATATTACGAGAGATATACCTATCTAAATATTTATCACGATTTTTGCATACTTTGATGAAAACTATAAGAAATGACATAAATAACGGCTTAACTGTTTAATTTGTAAAATTGTAAAAAATGTTTGCTCGAGAGATCGAGAGAAACGAGAAATTCTCGACGAGAGATCGAGAGAAACGAACGTGGTTCCACCTCATCTCGGGGATGGAAATTTTTCACTACATTATAACTATAGAAATCGATGGGAAAAGCGATTCTAAGAAAAAAAAAATTCTTTACGTATTCTTCGTAAAACTAATATTTTTTGAGTTATTTGCGGTTTAAAGTAACAGTTTTTCGTTGAAAAAATCTAAGTTTTTAAAAGGTTCTTTGCGAATAGCTCGAAAGGTTTGCATTTTATCAAAAAAAAACTCTGAAAAACAAAATTTTAGCTTTTAAGAAAAACAAAATCATTGTTTAATTATTTTTCTACGACCAATACGAACCGAGATACGGCATGTTAATGGTTAACTTTTTTCGCCAAATGCATAATTTGAAGGATTCAAAGTCAAATGACAGAAAAAATTTGCATTTTTCGAGGAAAACTCTTTCAATCTTCTTTGAAGTATTTAATATAATAATAAATCAAACAACAACAAAAAAAAGTTTCTAGTATAAAGATTGAGCGACTTATGATCAAAATAAGGTCGGTATCTACTTTCTTCTACGAAAAAATCTGTGAAAACAATCCTCTAACTACCCCCATAAGTAAAATTGATCCCCACCCTTCTGTAGATCTCTTTATATATGTATTTTCGATACACTCAAGAAGTTTGACGAATTTAAAATGTATAATTTTAGAAAAATTGGAGTTCAAAGAGAAAACGATTTTTTCGATTTCGATTTTTTCACCCTTTTCTTTAAAATATCCCCGAAATTACTGAAGACACGAAATAAATGATAAAGCACTAAATTGTAGTTATTTTAATAACTTAGATTTTCCTATGCAAAGATTTTCTGTACAGTGAATATTTGGTGAGATATAGCTGTTTAAAACCTCTATTTACAAGCGAATACCACCTAATTCGAGCCCTTTAAACTCACCCCATTTGAAAACTGAAGGATCTTAAGGAATTTAATTCACATAGTCTTATAGCTCCTGAAAACCCCTAGAAAATTATTTTTGAAAAAACTTTCTATTACTGAAAATGAAGGAGCTATATTCAAAAAAACAATAAAATTTTTTTCGAAACATTCGAATAGCACGGTTGGGAGCGACAGGATATAAAGCTCATAAAATGACAAAACCTTGCAATTCTTTCATACAGCATCGATTTGAATAGAAATTTGGAATTAGGCTTATTTCACCCTCTAGTTCATTTTCTACATCCTGCCGTTGTACGCTTTTTGTTTTTTAAGGGTGAAAACTACCCCTAATTGTAAAAAATTATAAAATAACGTTGTTAACCTGAAGATGGGTAAAATTTGGTTTGTATTAGTTGAATAATGATTGTTTCATGCTTTGGAATACAATTTCTAATGTTTCAACAAAATGATTAATTATCCTAAAGCATAAAACAATCATTACTTTACGAATTTAAGAAAAATTTTACCCATATTGAAGTTTTGCGATGTTATTTTATTATTCTTGACAACAAGGGGTAGTTTATGAAAATAATCAACTTAACCTGAAGAAGTATTTTCAATTCGGAGCTGGAGTGGCAAAGATAATCAATAACGGTGTCTGGATCTATGGAGTTCAAAATATCAGCTTCTGAATGCATTAACAGTAAAGATTCTAAATTTTCGTTTGTCCAAGACGATCTCAATCTGGTTTCAATAAGTTTCAATTTGGAAAATGCTCGTTTGCAAGAAACTTGATTCAATGGGATGGTTTGAAGCAATTTATATACTTTTTAAAGTTCTGGGTATTGTAAACAGTACAGTTACATGTTATACTCTCAACTTGATACAACTGTTACATGATGCCGACGCTTTGTCTGGATCTCGTGGTCTTTATCATCATCATCTTTTTCTTGATCATCGTCATCATAACTGTGGTCATCGATTTTCTCGTCATTTTAATACTCATAGTAAGCGTTCATACTTGCATTTGAAATCTTGGGCCATCAACGTTCAGAATTAATTCTATTTTCTCCAATTCTGTAGGAAGAAGAGATTTTTGGGATTTGAATCTTTTTAGATCGAAACAGGCAAACTTCAAATAAAGCGATATTTGCTGCACCAAACAGCTTTCCATAGTTTGGACAGCTCTATCCACATTTACGGAGAAGATCTTCATTTTAAATTCTTCTTCGGGAGAATTTCCAGCACTGTCGTATTCAGCAAATTCTCCTGTCACTTTCTTTACTTTCTTCTGTATTTTCTTCTTTCTTTTCTCAATTATTGCTTTGCTTATAACGATGACGCAATCACTCAAAGGTATTTCAAGGTATGTCAATGCTCCAGAGAGAGTGTCACACTTTTTAATGCCAGTTAGTAGTATCTCGCAAACTTCATACCCTTCAACATACCTTTCTACTATTGCACATTGATCGTTGCTAAATATGTCTTTTATCGTATCCATCAAGTATTTGCCGGCTGATTTGATTTCACTTGCCACGACAGATTTTATTTATTTTGTCATGCAGGTCATGTCACGGTTCTTCCTTTGTCCACCTTTTTGTTTTGCTTCCACATACACATGTACATATTCCACGTCAATTTTTTCCTTGACCTTTCAGACATGCGTGTATCACTTTCTTCGATGGCTCTTTTCAAGTGTTTCTCTAACCGTGGACCATACTCGGACATTAATAAAATAAACTAGTGTTGACCTGGTTCGGGTTTAAAACCCGTCGTCGGTTGGAATTTCTTTCTAACGTTTCGCTAGTACGAGTTGTGAGCTTCTTCAGAGGTCGTTTCATCTCCGATTCTGTATGTAGATTGGAACAGGACCACACTAGTTCATAAATTTTTTTTTTTCAACTCGAGGGACCTACAGTTTAACGCCGGTTCCGAACGGCCAATAGGCTTGTAAACATCATATATATCCACTAAATTCCGGACATACACAACACCCAAGAGGAACTTGCCGCGAAAGCCTGAACCAATTAATAGAGTAATTTCTGAGAAATTGTCATGGTTGATTGTGTCATCTTTAAGAGCTCTCTTGATTGCCCCACTCACATGTCATTGAAATTATTAAGGAACCGAGTATGAAATATGGAGAAAGAGAGAGATTAATGTATTTTTCCTCATTTTTGAATTTTATTTCTTTTTAAATTGTTATAATAAAAATTATTCATTTGAATATAAGATCGATTCCTCCATGTATTGTACAGTTGAGACAATAGATGTTTTAGACAATGATATATCTGTATATGGTTATCACTTATTTAGAGGGGGTAGATCATTGCGTTCAGGAGGTGGTGTTTTCTTATATTGCCGGATTGATTTGCTTATTATAAATACTATTATTTTGGATTGTACGTACTCAGAGCAGATATGGATAAATCTTAAATTAGGCGGAGAAAATATATATACTTTCAGAGTTTTATATAGGTCTGGTGGTGCATATTTGAATTCTTTTAAGAAGTCAGAGGAGAGTCTTGGTGCTGTCATCGTGGATCCTGATTTTGTCCTCTGCGTATGGAATTTGATAGTAACCAGGTTACAGATGAAAATCAAGAATGGTTTTTTTAATAACATTTTGAACCCATTTGGATTGCTTCAGACTATAGATGAGCAAACTCGTATCACTGCGTCTCCGGCGCGTATGATTGATTTGTTTTTGTGTTCTAAGGAGCTTGTAGTGGATAATAAAGTAACTGATCAAATAATGGGAACTGATCATTTAATTATTCGTCTTGATGAAGACTTTCCCCTCGTCCCATTTCTATTACCCACGATCTCTATTACTCATTCAAAAATGGTTTCATATCTTGGAAGCATTCGACCAAAATGACCAATTGTCAAGCTTCCCTTCGACGAAAATGGCCGACTGGCCCATAAGAATGGGAAACATATGATGAACCTATATCTTCAAGTTCCAAGTCTCTAGGGTATGTCTTAAAAATTGAAACGTATTTTCCTGAAAAATTCCCATACATGTAGGTTTTTTGATCTTAAGGCCGACCCAAGTGATCAGCCAAACCTGCCAATTTCTGTCCATCTAAACTCTAGAATCTACAATACTGAAAACTTTATGACGAAGTGTACGTATCCTGGCGCATTTCGTCCAAGACACGGGAAATTCGTGTGATAGAAAAATTTAGACGCCTCTTCTGTACCAAGAAAAAAGTACAAACACCAATGGTTGCACATCATTACAAATATATTGCCAAGAAAGAATATTGATTTTACTGGTTTTCTCGAAAACAAAGAATTTTTTGTCTGTGGAACAAGGCATGAATACTATCATTATATCAACAGTAGCTTTTCTAAAATAATTACTTCCTAAGTACTCCAACTTATAATTTTTCATTATGACAAAAAGGGGATCTTCTTATTCAGTCTATTCATTGTTCAAGTCAACTCTAATTGAAATTATGACCGTTCGTCCAGCTTAATAAGAACGGAATCGAATAAATTAGTTTGGAATAAATGCCGTTTAAGATTCTTAGCATACCGCAAAAGTTATTCCAATTTACCAAGTTCGATGAGTATTTGTCTAAAATGCCATTATATGAATTTTCATAATTTCATTATCAGTTCGAGAAATGGTAACTATGCTCCTCCAACTAAATATTTGTATAATTTCAGGAATTCTGGAAATGACGAAGCTGCTGTTGAACTGTCAACTGAAACTTTTTAAAATAGGTGGAGTGATCAAAAACTATAATGACCAATTATTCAAAAGAAACTCCCAAAGTACTGAATTGAGTTATTATGAGTGTTGAATGTATGATTGATATTTGGTTATATTATTCTACTGCTTATTCTGATATCTACTAAAAATTTTATGTATTAATTCAGAAAAAATCAGCAGATAATTTTTTGAAATATTTAAGACAAATACTTCTCAAATATCCTAATGTTCAAAAAAGGGGACAAAAAAATACCATCAAATTATACAGGAATAAACCTTCCAAGCACTTCTCTAAAACTAACAACTAAAGTAATTACGAACAAAATCAACAATCTTACATCGTTGGCGGACGACGTGTTCGTATTAAGACAAATAATGGAGAAATCGATTGAATACAACAAGCCAGCGTTTGTATGTTTTGTCGATCTAACTAGAGCATTTGTCCGTGTCCAGCTGAAAAACGTCCTGCATTTCCTTTACAACAGACAAATCCCACACAATCTCATCAAAACCATAGAGAACATATACACAAACAATAAAATACGAGCACAAATAGAAGGAGACCTCGCAGAACCAATACCAGCAGGTAGCAATATTTGCCAGGGAGACTATCTGAGTCCTACCCTTTTTAATTTAATCATAGAAGAAATTATTCGAAGTGTTCAAAGGCTAAAGGGATACAAAATGAGGGATGCAGAAATCACAATAGTGTGTTATGCTGACGATGCCGCTCTCATTGCAGAAAATAAAGATGACTTACAAAGCTTATTACTTTTATTCAACCTAACAGCCAAGTCTCTAAACATGGAAATATCACCGACCAAAACAAAGTGATAAACAACATCAAAAGCTCCTCTAAGATGCAAACTTGAACTTGACGGTAAAGTAATCGATCAGAAAATGAAATTTAGCTACCTTCGCACGAAACATTCCGGCTTTGGTGATATTGAAGCAGAGGTGAGAGATCAAACAACAAAAGTGATTAGAATAGCTGGCTGCCTGAATACAATGTGGTGCAATAAGAGTATGGGAACGGACACTAAATCTAGGATCCACAAAACCGTCGTGAGGCTGGTGATGACAGCAGAAAATTGCTCGCGCCAAGTCCCCATTGGGACGAAGAGACGTTGGGCGCCCCAGGAAACGATGGAGCGAAAGCCTCACGCAAGTGAACGATAAGTGAACAGGCGACTCGCCTAAAGTCAAGGATGAAGAAGAAGAAGACTCCTCAAATGAAGTGGTCAGAATATCCACATATTTTCTAACAGTGCTGCAAGCCAGCTCTCAGACTAAGTCAAAACTGGTTTGGGATTTTCAGGAGGAGCGAACTTCCAGACCAATTATGTCCGAGAAATAATATCTCCAAAGTGAACCTAGTAAACAGACTATTTAATCTACTAAGGGTACCAAATCTGTTCACTTCGCATGAAACAGTTCAACCAGAATCACAGAAAGTCTAAATGCTTAGGTGTAATCCATCAGTGGAGACACTGCAAGAATAAATCAATGGAACTGTAATTTCTATAAACTGCTCTCAACAGTTGTTAACTCTATTTTCAATTATTTCTTTATTTCATGGTAAGCATTTTAAATTTTTATCTTTACTATCTACCTATACGTAACAAAGATGAAGAAGTTGATATGTTAAAGAGTTATTTTCATTTGATAACGGGCTAGACTAATTAGAATCTTTTCTTTCGGTTTGAAAATTGCAATTATGTTCATTTAATTTTCCTTAGTATTTTATTCGCATGAGACCATGTTAAAAAACGGTTTGAATGAATGTTTCTACTTCACGTGTGTACTCAAAGATAGATACTTCATCCAGGAGTAACTCGATGTTTCATCCTCATTAACAGCATGTCTTATCATCCTTTCTACGTCAGCCCTAGCGTGATAAATGTAATTTGAATTCAATCTTCAAAGGGCGTTATATAGGCTCATTTGAAATTACCAATTACAAACAACGGGCAAGCGATAACTTTCGCTGTACTTACTAATGCCTTCACTAGTCTATTAAGTCATCCCGCCTTTTCAAGGCTGATTTCTTAGACGTGAAGTACCTCACACCCCAAATCGTTCGGGAGGCTTCCATCTTTATTTCTGAAAGAACATTCGATAGTATCGAGATGAAACTAAGTTTGCAAGGCAGTAGGCTCTTACAGTGTTGAGCTGAGTGATTCAATGAATGAGTTTCCTTCGATTATTCCTCCGTGGTGCCACTTATTTTTTACTTATGTGGCCTATGTCCTTCCCATCAACATTGTCTATGAGACAAGCGTTGACTACCTATTATGCCAATTTCACGGCTTGGCTGCGTATGGTATCATACTTTGGGGAGCCTCGCGGGGGAGTGTTAGGGTATTCATGAAGCAGAAGGAAGCGGTACGAGTGTTGTTTGGAGTGTCCCGGTTGACGAGCTATAGATAACTTTTCAGGACGCTAGGGATGTTGACCTTGCCGTGTTGTTGCATTCTGCAGTGCCTCACCTATTTTCACGAACACAAGGAAAAATTTCTCCAAGACACATCTTTCCATGAACACATACAAGGGAACGTGATAACTATATCCTTCCCAAACATCGCTTGGAGAAAACACATAATCATTTTAATTATATCGCCATTAAATTATATAATAAAGTACCTACTAAACTACAAAAATCTGAACAGTGCAAAGTTCAAGAGAACACTAAAGAAAATTTCATTGGAAAGCTGTTTCTATAGCATTGGGGAATTTATGTCAAATGACTTTTGAGCGCTTGTTACATGTGATTTACATTTTACATGTGATTTCTTTGTGTATTTATATATTGTTGTGATTTTTATTTTTATGTTTATTTAAATATGCTTGTTTGTGTTGACTTGCTATGTAATTATTGATAGTGAATAATTTCTATTCTCTTCTATTCTATGATTGTGCTAAATATCATTTCAATCAGTCAGGCGGTTCAGGAGGAGAAGAATAACTACCAAAATTCGCGAGTCTAGTAGTAGGAGTTTTATCTCGACTGATTCTTCGTCTCACATAACTCAATAAATTTGCCAATATATTCCAAGATATCCGTTATTGTGAAATATATCACGACAACGAACGATATGGTGGAATATGTCACAATTTCGAACCATATCGTGGAGTTTATCACTAAATCGGACGGTATAAGCATCCAACAGTCGCAACATCGTTCTACCAGTTTCTGATCCAAATCGCAAAGCTATGAAACACTCTACCCTCAGAAGTATTTTCAGATTGCTATAACAGGCAGGGGTTTAAATTCAGCATAAACCGCTATTCGTTGAAATTCGCTCGTGGATCTTGAAAAGGGTTATAAGCTTTCGCTTTTCCGGAGAGTTGCTCGAACACAAACGAACACAATATCGTGGAATATATCACGATACCGGAATATATTGTAGAATATATCACGATATCGGACGATATCCTGGAATATTTCACTTAATCGAACGAAATCGTGGGATATGTCACTAAATCAGTCGATATTTCGGAATATGACACTAAATCAAATCAAATCAAATATTTATTGGTACAAGGCATAAGATACAATGCGTATACAAGTCACATACGAAAAAGTAATAGGTTTCAGAGAAAAAAACTTACTAGCTATTATAATTGAAATATTGGTAAAAACTTTCTACATCCTAAGTACACAGTAAAGACATAGGTACACTTGCCGAACCTTACAACAAAAGAAGTACAACAACACACACATACGCAACTTCAAAATTATTTCATGTCACAAAAATCATTGTGGAGATAGTCCTCAAATGAATAAAAGGCTTTATTAATTAAATAATCTTTTATTCTGGAAATAAACTGCTTAAACTCTAGCACCCTTATGTGGCGTGGGAGGACATTGAAGAATCTAATGCAAAAGTAATCAGTGCCCCTCCGTGTTCTCGACAATCTGTGAAAAACAGGGAGTATGTACCTGCGATTGCGAGTAGAATGCTTATGAATATTTTCATGTGAGGAGAAATGGGAGATGTTTTTTTTAATATAGGTAAGACAGTGGTAAATATACACAGATGGAAAAGTAAGCACATGAAGAAAGGCAAATCACTGACGGCAACAATCCCGATTCCCAAGCCCAGCCAGTTCCCTGCATGAGCACTATGACCCCAACTTAAAACTGCATAGGACATTTGAGATGGGAAGTATACATAAGCATGATAGGCCAACATAAGAGTAGGGAGAGACACATTATGAGAAAGTGCCCTAATAAGGTAAATAATTTTTGATAATCTTCCACTCAGTTGGATAACATGATCCTCCCAAGTAAGTCCAGGATCAAGAATAATTCCAAGAAACTTTGCATGAGGATCACAGGGCAGGTCATGTCTATTTCGTCGGAGAGATAAGTTCAAGTTCTGAGTCTTGGATCTGTTGAGGCTAAGCTGATTGGCAGCAAACCAATCAAACAGATTGGACTGCATCTCACTGACATCAGTCAAGGAATCAGTGGGATGATATGTAATTGTTTTGGTCGTGTCATCAGCAAAAAGAATGAGCTCTCGTCTGCCTTGACAACTTGACAGATCGTTTATATAAATAAGGAACAGAAGGGGACCCAGCACTGAGCCCTGGGGAACCCCACTGTCAATGTGCAAGGTTTGAGATTTTTTCTTGTTAAAGTAGACAAATTGATTACGACCAGTAAGGTATGATTAAATGAGAGACATACTCACAGTTGACAAATTATAATGGGTCAGCTTTTTAATCAAAATTGAGTGTGAGACACAATCAAAAGCCTTTGTGAGGTCAGAGAAAGATGCATATGTGTCCAGACCTCGTTCCAGTCCATCCACAACAAGGTCCACCAGACCATCAATGGCCAAAGTTGTTGATTTTTTATTACGAAACCCATATTGCCCAGTAAGAAACAAGTAGTTATGTTTAAAATAAAAATTCATTTGGTCTCTTAGAATGGACTCAAAAATCTTGGAAAAAATAGGTAAAAGGGATATCGGGCGGTAATTGGTAACATCATCCGGTGAGCCCTTATTTTTGTAAATGGGTATTACCTTTGCACTTTTGAGAACCGAGGGGAAATCTCCAGCCAAGATGCAACGGTTAATCAACTTTGTAAGTGGATAGACAATCAAATTTTTAAGTGATTTTACAATTTTAGTCGAAATGTCAAAGCAGTCTCTACTTTTAGTGTTTTTTAGGCTAGATATTTTATCTCTAACCTCATTAAAATTGGCCTGTCGAAAATTAAAGCTATTCATTGGAGTTATGTTTGAAATAAGGTAGCTGTCAAAAGAGATTTTGGCTTTTGGTAGGTCCTTCACAATTTCTTTAACAATATTAACAAAAAAGTTGTTAAACGTATGTGCATTTAGTGAATCTGTATGTAGTATGTTGGATGGAGAACTTTTACTTTTAAGGATATTCCACATTGCAACATTTGGCATATTGGAATTTTTTAATAAGCATCATATGCTCTTTTCTTAGAGCTGCAGATATTAGCTCTATAGACCTTCCTGTACCCAGCGACTAGTTGCCTTGGTACCAACTCAGGATATTACCTACTCATCCAGAGCATGAAGCCTCTCCCTAGATTCTCCCAATTCATCATTGTACCACTCAACCTTCACGGCCTGTCTATCACCACTAGGAATTCTTGATTTCTGAGGAAAACTGAGCTCTATTGATTCATTTATAACTTTAACAAATAGTTGGATTTTTTTATCGATGGTGATGTCAGGATCAGTGACAAACTGCCACCCAATCTTTTCAACATTATTATACAGGTGAAATAGACCTACATCTGTAATTGGTCTGTAGTTAATTCTAGATTTAGATTTTTTATCTGTAATAAGTTTTTTAAAATGAAAAACTATACCTCTATGATCAGACAGATGATGTAAATCAAGCCGCCTAGAGCAACTTGTCGAGGTGATTATGTTAGTGAACACATTGTCGAGACAGGCATTGCCTCTTGTCGGTTGAATGAAGACCATACGACATCATAAGATTCTCCAACTCGACTACCCTAGTATCAGTAGTGGTAAAATGGATGTTAAAGTCACCTGTAATAATGACGCTTCGAGACAAATATATACTGTCCAATATACATGCCATAATTTCCAAGAACTCAAAAAAATCACCATTAGGGGACGTATACACTGTAATAAGTTGGGTGGAATGTTTTTTAAGGAAAACACCTGCCACCTCACAGTCAAGTTCAACAGAATTATTTGAGATGTTTAAGTCATGATAGTCGACATGTGATTTTAAATGTATGGCAACCCCCTATGACCTCCAGAAGACCTACAAAAACTGAAAGCACCTTTATAGCCTTCCAAATTTACCACGGAAGACTGGTCAGCTCTTAACCAGTGCTTATTGATACAAATACAGTCAAAATAATTCTCACTATGGACTACCTCCAGCTCTGAAACCTTATTACATAAACTTTGCACATTAATATGAACAACACATACAGACTCATCATTAATCTGGCTTACCGAGTTCCGCCTTTCAGAGGAGAAACCACCTTGGTCTGCTGGCGTTGTAGGTTGCGAAAATGGTTAACTCTTATACCCTCTGGCCAAAGCTCAGAGTTAAATATTCTGTCTACCAGTTGCCTTGGTATTCCAAGCTTGAAAGAGCTAACTTGCTTTGATTTAGTCTTCATTTTCTCACAAATGATGTTAGCATCACACTGATGATTCCCAAAGAAGTCCAGTATTGCTTGGAGCTCTGTGTTTTTTGAGAGACCAGATACAAACACCCAATACAGTTTTTGTGCTACCTCCAGTGTAATTTCAGTTTTATTCACACCTTTAATTTGTTCCGGCAGGGGAGGGAAGTTGTCTTCTCGGATTTCTCTTGTGTGAGACAGTTTTCCACTCAGTACTTAGGACGTTTGTGGCACTCCTCCCGGAAACTGGAGCTCTTCTATCTCGGAATTGCTCAATAGAAACAGTATCATTGTTACTGTCAATGTCAACCTCAGTCATTTGTTTTGCTGTCATATCTGAAGTCCTTTCGATCTTATTTGTTTGTTTGCTAATAGATATCTTTATCTGACCATTGTTGTCGTTTAGATTGCCGGTTGCTTAAAGGAATATTTTCCGTCTGCATCAGATTTCCGAGATCACCACTTATAGTTACATCTTCCGATGAACAGTCCTTCAAATTGTCGATCTTGATCAGCGGTAAAACTACCTTATGCTCGGAATTCTTATCAACAAATTTATGATGTTTCTTCAAATTTTTTTGTAATACATTTGTTTTCCGTTCAAAATCCTGCATTCGTTGGAGGAGCAATGCATTATTTACTTTGAGAATTTCATTTTTTTCATTCGCTGATTCTAATAGTTGAGCAAATTGAATTTTAGTTTCCAATAAATTTCTGTGGAGGAAACCTGCAGTACACACTTTTTCTTCTTCTGATTTCTGAAGTGACATCCCGGTATTTTCATGTGATTGGCAGCAGTTTATATGAAACCCATCAATAAATTCTATGCGTTCCATATTTTTAGCACAGGATTTATGCATGATTCCCTCACAAAATGCACAGATGACCACACCACACTTTCTTGAGCAGCACGAAAAAACCTTTTTCATTTTTATTTTCAGTAATTACATCGATACAACTCTGTTTTACAGAGCTCGTCTCAGACATGTCGTCACTCTCGTCAATCATTATTGAATGAAAATCAGTCGTTATCCTTGAATATGTCACTAAATCAGTCGATATCGTGAAATATGTCATGAAGTCGGAAGATATAGTAGAATATGATAGGATAATGGACGATATCGTACATTGTTTCAGCATATCGAACAGTGTCGTAAAATGTGTCACCATATCAGACAATGTTGTGGTATAATCAGTTATAATATCACAACAGCATTGAAAATACTTCCAAATCACGAGACGTATTTTGTGAAACATCACGAGAGCGAAGCTTGACTGATGTTTTGAGAAAATACGTCGGGTGACGAGGTCAGTATAACGATTATATTCGTTTGCTCGAGTTGATGTTATTTAAGATTATATAACGATTTGACAACACGGCCAGAACTTCAACCAAAGCGAAGCATACTGAAAAATTGAACGAAACTTCACCAAACTTGATTATTAATTTTTTTTGACAGACGTCAAAAAATCGCCAATATCAAAAAATTCAAATTTTGACATGAGGCAAAACACCAGAATGATTTACAACGTCGTCAAGGGTATATTCAATTATCAATACGCGGTAAATGTGCAAAATTAACGGATTGTATTGGTTTATTCACATATGCGTTATATAATCACGATATCGTGGAGTATGTGACGATATCGAAAGATATAGTGGAATATGTCACGATATCCTAGAATATTTTCAAAATATTTAACGATATCGTGGAATAATTCCCACTGTCCGAAAAAGCTTTTATAGAGACAAAATGTGCTTTCATTTCGTTTCTAAATTTGTTGAAATGGATCAAATAACAGTAAGTATCTTCATATTGTTACAAAGTACGATTTTCATTTTTTGAAGTTTGTCATAACGGACTGGTTCACTCAAATAACTTCAGCATCTGCGATGGCAAACAGTTTTCAACGATTCCATTTTTACGGAGGTTCTCCTAATTTGTTAGAAATTGGTTTCTTTATAGTTTTTTCTTCCAACGTCTAGTTTGTTCCCGATACAACAACATAGAAATCAAATCAGACTAGCAATGGATCCCTAAGGAACGAAAATACGATTTACCATGCTTGGAGCACGGTTTATTCTCGTCAAGTGGATTCCAAATGAAATTTATTAGTCGTTATAGGATTCCTACTCCGTATCTCCTGTTCGGAGGAAAGAGCTTTTGTGTGAAAGTTTTCCGTGACTATAGTACATCACGATTATTTTGAAGTACGAAATATTGATATAATGTTTCTACGGATTGGGATTTATTTGTTGATTTTGAGAAACTTTTCTCCTTAAAATAGACAAACTTGTTTCAAGACATTTTTTGTGATTGAACAATTATATCATGCGCGGGAAATGTTGAAACCGGTGGCAAAAGACTTGAAAATTAATTATAAAAAAACTCTATAGCAGCGAGCTGCATTAGAAAAGCAGGTTTTCAAAACGTATCCAGTTTAAAAAATCTATTCATTCAATTATGACTTTGGGTCCAAATCCTAAAAACAAAAATTGCGCCCTCTATCGTGTGAACAATATTTATTTCCTCCTCCGGGGGGTCAACCCCCCAACCAATTCATATCAAAAATACCTTTCAAGATATCATACGAAACTACCTATATACAAAGTTTCAACCCTATGGTCCCAAAATTGCGCCCTCTATCGTGTAAATAAGATTCATTTTCTCTCCTAGGAGGTCAACCCTCCCCCCAAGCAACTCTTACCAAAACCAATCCTATCCAATATATCATACGAAACTACCTACTCACAATCTTTCAATCTTTTTGCTCCAAAATTACGCCCTTTATCGTGTAAAGAAGGTTTGTTTCCTCCCCCGACTGGTCAACCCCCCAACCAATTCGAACCAAAACCAATCCCATAGATAGCATACAAAACTACCTAGATACAAACTTTCAACCCAATTGCTATAGAATTGCGCCTTCTGTGCTGTAAAAAAGATTTATTTTCCCCCTGAGGGGTCAACCCCTTAACCAATTCGAACCAAAACTAATCCTATCCAAGATGTCATAGGAAACTACCTATTTACAATTTTTCAACCCTATTGTTTCAAAATTGTGCACTTTATCGTGTGAACAAGATTTATTTTTCCCTCAGGGGGTGAACCCCCAAACCAATTCGAACCAGAACTAATCCCATCCAATATATCATACGAAACTACTTATTTACAAAGTTTCAACACTATTGCTTCAAAATTGCACCCTTTATCATGTAAACAAGATTTATTTCTTCCCCGGGGGGTCAACCCCCACTCAATTCGAGATATCATACAAACCTACCTAGATACAAACTCTCAACCCTATTGGTACAAAATTGCGCCGTTTATCGTGTAAACAAGATTTATTACCCCCAGGGGGTTCAACCCCACAACCAATTCGAACCAAAACTAATCCCATCCAAGATATCATACGAAACTACCTATTTACAAACTTTCAACCCTATTGTTCCAAAATTGCGCCCTTTATAGTGTAAACAACTTGAAAATACATAAGCTTTTACATACATACATACAAACATATGTATATATAACTGAGATTGAATTCTCGCACATCACTTGGTGAAACATCATAAAGAATAAAGTATAAACTTTAAAATAAAAACACTTGGCTTATGTTTCACAATATAAAAAATCTTTAGATACTGTACTTAGCAGTAATAAAAAGTCGACATGTTTCGAGCTATGAACTCATTATCAAGACTGACAACAGGAGAGTATTGCATCGTAATTTATAAAACAGACAAAAGCAAAGGTGATACCTGAAAATCAATTTGTTCGTTTACAAGGGGTAATTGACTATTATGGGCGGAACTTATTTCGATAATTTCGAGAAGGTCAAGACGTTTACCCTTGTTACCTGAATGTAACAATTTGGTTTTGTTGAAATCCAGGAAGTGATTGAATTTTATACAATGTTCAGAGAAGCCAGTGGTATTTTTGTTTTGTAAAATTGACTTTTTATGTTCTTCAACACGAATATTTATATTCCTTCCTGTCTGTCCAATATAGAAAGCAGGACATTCGTCGCAAAATATTTTGTAAATACCACTGTTTTCTCCGATGTTAGATTTTTCTTTATTATTGACCAAAGAGTGACTTCAAATTTCTTTAATTTTTTCAAATTCTTTTAACGTTAATTTTCGATAGTCTGTTACAAAATTTTGTACTCAAATTAGGTACATAATTTTTTGGGAAGTATTTTTGTTCTTCATTAATAGTTTGCGTGGGGTATTATTGAATGCAACAGATACTTTCTTCGTTTTTTCCCAATGAGCTTTGTCGATAAAGACTTTCATTGTAACCGTTATTGATGGCTAATAATTTAATTGTATTAACTTCAGTTTTGAAAATTTGTATCCGATAAGGGAATCGTGATCAACCTATGTATGATCGTATGAAAAGCACTGAGTGTTGTTTTAATGTGTTGGTTATTGTCGCTGTGAATCAAAGTATCTGTGAAGGTTGGTTTTCTATAAATGTTGAAAGTAAGAGAATACAAATTGCTAGCAATCTGAACGTCTAAGAAATTCAAGGTACAGTTTTCGTTTTCTACTTCTTTTGTAAATTGAATCGAGAAAAGTATTTAATATATATTCAAGGAAATTATCTAACTGCCTATCTGTACCGGTCTAAATACAAAAATATCATCTACATAACGTCTCCATAATAAAACGTTAGTAATTAAATTATTATCAGTATTGAAAATTTTTTCTTCTAAGTTATTCATGAAAATTTCACTCAACAAAGGCGATAACGGTGAGCCCATGGGCAATCCGTCTTCTTGTTTGTATATTATATTATTGAATTTGAAATAACTCTGTTTCAAACATAAGTTGTTAAATTTGGGTTCATCTCTAGATATCGCTTAACAATATTTTTAACTTCTTGAGTTGGCGTAGAAGGAAATAAGTTGATAACGTCAAATGAAATTAATTTAGCATTTGAAGGAATTTTGATATTCTTAAGATGATTAACTAACTGAATAGAATTTTTAATGCTATACGCCGGATTGAATTGAATTAAGGTGGGTAATTTCTTATTCAAATACTGACATAATTTATACGCAGGAGCGTTAATATAAGATACTATTGGACGCATCGGGCAATCAATTTTATGTATTTTTGGTAAAGTATATAAAACCGGGGTGCGTGGGTTCATGGAAGTTAAGAAAAAAGTGTTAATATCTGAAAATAAGATTTTACTATTCTTGATGAATGATTTTATTTCGTTTTGGAATTTTTTAGTGGGATCTATTTTAAGTTTTGAGAATTTATCTGTATTAAATAGGATTTCAGATTTTTCAATGTAGGTATTTTTATCTATGATAGTTACAGTATTTCCTTTGTCCGCTTTGCATATAACCAAATTCTTAATTAAAGACGAATTTAAAGCTAATTCAGTGCTGACGGCTAAATGTTTAATATCATTTTTATTATTGAAATGTGGGCAATATTTCAAACCTTTATTCAATAATTCTATTTCATTGTTACTAAATTCGGTATTTGTGAAATTATGGACTCTACTATAAAATTGTTTAACTTGAAGTTTGTCACTCTTAATCAATAATGAAGAAGACTCACGTGATTTAATTAATTCCTTAAGTTTGTTGGATTGTCTTAAGTACTGTTCGTGGCATCTGCTCCTCACTTCCTCTCGTACTGTGTTATCAATCATTTCAAACTCAACGACGTGAGTTCTGAATGCCAATTCACTGTGGATGATCTTCAGGTGAAGTCCTAAATTATCCCTTCTCTGATACCACTTTTTGATTTCCATATTCAACCAAACTTTGTATGCTGCTTGTACTGCTGACTTGGATTCATTTGAGGTGTGTCCACAAGTGATCTTCATATATTTAGGAGTCACTTTGTTTCGCAAGCATTCTTTGTTGAACCATAAGTGATTGTTACACGCTTTGAATTTAATTAATACTCTTCTGTATAGAATCGCGAGAAATGCTTTGCTGGCATTTTTAATAACTGAGATTGAATTCTCGCACATCACTTGGTGAAACATCATAAAGAATAAAGTATAAACTTTAAAATAAAAACACTTGGCTTATGTTTCACAATATAAAAAATCTTTAGCCAAGTGTTTTTATTTTAAAGTTTATACTTTATTCTATATCAATCAATCAATCAAAATACGTTTATTCAAGATTTCTGGGGGGATGGGGTACATTTTTGTTATCTAGCTAAATATTTTATTGTGGGAAGTTATAAGGTTTTGCAACCTTCTTCAACCCTGGCTTTACTTAATTAATTCTCTTTTTTTGCTAATTACGTGCCATTCGGTCCAAGGTCAATATATTTCAACTGACATTAGATGGTAAGGGAAACCACAGAAAACCTTTACCCACGCAATGTACTGGTATTCTTAACTTTATTATAATTTATAAAAATGGTTTGACAATAGATGCATTTGCTGACGTTTCGCGCACTAACCGAACCGCACTCGGTTTTTCGGAGCGGATTGTCTTTTCGCGCACTGTCGACACTACTCGCACTTTCGGCACTACTCGCACTATCGACGTTTCGCGCACTTTCGGCACTACGCGCACTTTTTCGGGTCAGCGGATTAGGAGTGGTATGTCCTCTAGGTGGTCGAGGACTTCATCAGGAGGGTCCTGAAGCACTTGGAGGATTCTGGAAGGAGGGAAAGGAAACCTTTTCTTCGGCCTTCTGCAGAGAACTCTTCGTCGACGGTGCCACGGCGTCATGAGCGTCGATCGGGCTTCGATGTTGGGACCGTGCAATGTACGTTGGGCGTATCGAGCTTGGAGATTTTGGAGGTGTTCGAAAATGGGGGGAATGTTTACGTGATCGTGTACTAGGTGTGACGGATAACGTCTGTCTAGACGGAAAATGCTACGGCAGATTGCTCTTTCGCAGCTCTCCAACTGTCGGACGTATCTGTGAGGTAAAGTCGAATAGAGTAACGATCTATATGCTACTACTGGTCTTATGAACGTTTTATACGTGTTTTACAGAGTTTGAGGATTACATCCTCGAATTCTGCCTCTTAGAGCATATAGAATGTTAGATCTGTTTCGGACTTTTTTGAGTGTGTTTTTGAAGATCGGATTTCCAATTGTTGTGTTGATTGAATGTGACTCCCAAGTAAATAATGTCCTCCTGCAGTTCGAGATTTTCACCCCATAACCTTAGTCGGACGTCGTTTTTGTTGAATCTACGTGTTCGAGTGTAATTTGGGTGATGGAAAAGTATTGTTTGTGTTTTACTTGGGTTAGGTGTTATTCTCCATTTGCTCGCCCACGTACTGATCCGGTCTAGGTGGCCCTGCGCTATGCGGTTGCATAGTGTCGACGTCCTCGCCGTGGTCCATATCGCCGTGTCATCTGCAAAAAGCGAAATCTGTGTATCTATGTTTAAAGGATGGGGAATATCGTATGTGAAAATGAGATAAAGGAGGGGAGCGAGAATCGATCCTTGCGGAATTCCCGCTCGTGGAATAAATGGTTCGGAAAAGGATTTTTGTACTTTTATTCTGATGCTGCGGTCGGAAAGATAAGAAACTAAAAGTTTAATCAGATGGAGGGGGAGATGGATATCCTGTAGCTTTCGAATCAGACCGGCATGCCAGACCTGATCGAACGCTCTCTTGATATCGAGAAAAGTAGCGAGAACGCAGTCACCAGTATTCAAAGCTTTAGTTACGTCGGTATGTAACTTCAAAAGGGGATCGGAAGTGCTACGGAAGGGCATGAAACCGTGTTGAGTGTTTGGGATGATATTACGTGCATCGACAAAACCTCTGAGTCGCTGACAGATAATTCTTTCGAACACCTTACCAACGACATTCAGAAGAGATATCGGCCTGTAATTGTCTGGGGATGTATGATCTTTGAACGGTTTTGGAATAAGAACTGTCGTGGCCTCTTTCCACGCATGCGGGAAATAACACAGTTAGAGGCATCGGTTGAAGATTTTGGACATATATTCCATAGCCTCGGGAGGGAGTTTTCGGAGAACGGCACGTGATATGCCGTCGCCTCCTGTTCTTGCCCGAATGAATGGCTTCCGCCACGACGTCAGGATCTATTGGGGAAGTGAGTGGATCACCTCCGTTCAATTGGATTTCAAAATTAATGTTTCTGATATTTTCTAAATTATGTTCTAAATTTAAAAAAGAGTGGATTTTGAGGAATTTGGAAAATATTTTCGAGATGTTGTTTGAACAAATTTGCTTTTTCTAAAGGTTCTATTATAAATTGATTATCTGGAGTTTTTAAGGCAAGTATTTGAGTTTTTCTGGATCCTGAAAGAATTTTGAATTTACGCCAGAATTCTTTGCCGTTTCTGAAGTCAAGTTTCGACGTAGCGTCGGACCACTTTTCTTCTTTGAAACGGTTAGTTTCCCGGCGTATTGTTGCCGAAAGTCGATTGTATTCAGTTTTAATAGCGGCGTCTCTTGTTCTAAGAAATAAACGATAGAGACGTCGTTTTTGTTTAATAATTTCCACTATGAACGGAGGCAGGGGAGGGCGGTGAATGTTTATTGTTTTCTCTGGAGCAGAGGTGTTAAATGACTGTGTAATTAATTGAGTGAAATTAACAATAGTATTATCTAATTCACGAGTATTCAGAATTTCTGGCTGTACTGGAAGATTTTCTGTTATAAGATTACGGAACTGTTCCCAGTCCGTGTTTTTAAAATCTCTGAATGTAATAAAAGAAGGTTGTTGAATTGGGGGAGTAGACAGAGTAGAATTGACCAGAAGTGGAAGGTGGTCGGATGTTATCGTTTGTCCGATAAAACATGGATCCTCAAAATAACGAATAAGATCAGGCGTAATCAGAATATGGTCGGTTATGGACATACCGTTATGGCTAAAAAAAGTAGGATTCGTATTATAACACCTCCATAGATGAAATTCTATGAGGCATTCGGATAGAATACGACCATTTCTGTTCGATGTTGTATCGCCAAATTGAATATTACGGGCGTTGAGGTCGCCAAGCAGTATAGAGTTCGGGATTGTCGATATATATCGCAGAAAATCCGCCGGAAGGATATCGCCAGGGGGATGGTAGTAACTGAATATAGTTACTGTAAAGTTATTCAAGTGGAGCCTAGCGGCTACGCACTCTAAATGTGAAAACTCGTTCGGAATTGTAAATTTAGTTGATGCAAAACAATTTTTAATTATTCTATATGTATATATATATATATATATATATATATATATATATATATATATATATATATATATATATATATATATATATATATAATTATTTATTCGAATTGTTGTTGCCTGTGATCTATTTTTAATCTCTTGATAATTATTAGCAATAACAGGCTGATTGAATCTTAAAAAACTCGATTTTATTAAAAAGTTGACGTTTCACTACGATATTCGTAATTGAAATTTCTTTGACATTTATTGATTTGGAAAAATTGAATAGAACAGGGCAGCTTTGTATATGCTATTCAGTCTAATATTAATATTCAAAATTGTTATCATTAGATGGTAAGGGAAACCAAAGAAACCTTTACCTACGTAATGTTTGAAAATAATAATAATAGGGTACTATTTATCTAACAACAAAGAAATTAGTATGGAAAAACATTGAAGAAGTGGAGTAGAATTATCGGTATAGCACGCTTATATGGAATCAGCCGTTGACACGTGTTTCGGACTCTTTGGTCCTCATCAGAACGGCGTAGCCAAGTATTGGATTGAAAATTTGAAGATGAAAATAGTACAACAAACAAAATCCTCTGATACGGAAGATAATCACACAATTGTGGTTTATTGTTTGAACTCTCCGGTATGGGAGATTTGGTCAAACTTTGCCACGGAGGCGATTAATGCTATCCGCGAGATCTAAGAACGAGTAAATAAACAATAACAAAGAAATTAGTTGCGAGAAAATATTAAATAGGTAGAGCAAAATTATCGGTATAGTTCGTTTATATGGAAGTAGCCGTTTTTAATGAAATTTTTTATTTATTTAGAATTTCAAATCTTTTAAAAAAAAAAGGTACTTACAGTTTAGAACAATGCTTAAAACTCTCAGCTTAAGTTTAGGATCATTGCCATATTTTCAGCTTGCAATATTTAATTATTTATTCGAATTGTTGTTGCCTGTGATCTATTTTTAATCTCTTGATAATTATTAGCAATAACAGGCTGATTGAATCTTAAAAAACTCGATTTTATTAAAAAGTTGACGTTTCACTACGATATTCGTAATTGAAATTTCTTTGACATTTATTGATTTGAAAAAATTGAATAGAACAGGGCAGCTTTGTATATGCTATTCAGTCTAATATTAATATTCAAAATTGTTATCATTAGATGGTAAGGGAAACCAAAGAAACCTTTACCTACGTAATGTTTGAAAATAATAATAATAGGGTACTATTTATCTAACAACAAAGAAATTAGTATGGGAAAACATTAAAGAAGTGGAGTAGAATTATCGGTATAGCACGCTTATATGGAAGCAGCCGTTGACACGTGTTTCGGACTCTTTGGTCCTCATCAGAACGGCGTAGCCAAGTATTGGATTGAAAATTTGAAGATGAAAATAGTACAACAAACAAAATCCTCTGATACGGAAGATAATCACACAATTGTGGTTTATTGTTTGAACTCTCCGGTATGGGAGATTTGGTCAAACTTTGCCACGGAGGCGATTAATGCTATCCGCGAGATCTAAGAACGAGTAAATAAACAATAACAAAGAAATTAGTTGCGGGAAAATATTAAATAGGTAGAGCAAAATTATCGGTATAGTTCGTTTATATGGAAGTAGCCGTTTTTAATGAAATTTTTTATTTATTTAGAATTTCAAATCTTTTAAAAAAATAAAAAAAAGGTACTTACAGTTTAGAACAATGCTTAAAACTCTCAGCTTAAGTTTAGGATCATTGCCATATTTTCAGCTTGCAATATTTAATTATTTATTCGAATTGTTGTTGCCTGTGATCTATTTTTAATCTCTTGATAATTATTAGCAATAACAGGCTGATTGAATCTTAAAAAACTCGGTTTTATTAAAAAGTTGACGTTTCACTACGATATTCGTAATTGAAATTTCTTTGACATTTATTGATTTGAAAAAAAATGAATAGAACAGGGCAGCTTTGTATATGCTATTCAGTCTAATATTAATATTCAAAATTGTTATCATTAGATGGTAAGGGAAACCAAAGAAACCTTTACCTACGTAATGTTTAAAAATAATAATAATAGGGTACTATTTATCTAACAACAAAGAAATTAGTATTTTAAGATTCAATCAGCCTGTTATTGCTAATAATTATCAAGAGATTATATATATATATATATATATATATATATATATATATATATATATATATATATATATATATATATATATATATATATATAGATAGATATATGAAATTGAGTTTTTTATGCCAAGCATCATAAAAAGTCATGAAACGAAAAACTATCTAGGTCCTAGGTCCAAGTTTGCTAATTATACCCATTTTAATAAGCAGGTTTTCAAAGTGAAAACCTACTAAAACCTATTGTGTTGTTATTGTGTATTATTGAAATTTAGCATACTAATTTTTTTAAAGTTTGCATGGAGCTATCACCCCGCCAAATTGAATTAGAGGGTTGAAAATTTGGAAGTGAATTGAGTTCATGTTACTCTACAGCTTCCGCAGATTGAGTTAGAAGTTCGAAATTTGGTATGTGTATTGAGTTTATATTGAGGTACGATCCATTGTTAGTTTCAAACTTTTTCATCAATACGATAAAATAAATTAATTAATTTGTAAAACCATTAACAAATAAAGATCATTATTATAATTATTATATTCCTTTTTTGGTTCGGTTTGCTATTGAAACGTATCTATTTTTCAGTTTCAAACTATAATTTATTCCGTTCGAATTGCATTTCCATGTGATGCACTTCACGTAAAATACGACCTTAGTGAAGGTGCTTTGCTGCTCCCGCGTTGTTTCAGTTATATTTTCCTCGAAAATAATAGATTATTACAGAGTAACGAAATTCAACAGTCAGTGCGGGAGTAGTTTTTTATTAATTTTCGACCTTTTAGACTTTTCAGATTTTCGAAATTTTTTAATGTCTGATATACATATGAGTCGCTCAGGAGCAGAATGGCCCAAGTGAAAAAAAGGAGTTTTGAGATAATTCACATTAAAAATTTGCATAAAAAGTCAAACGGACATTTTTATTGTAAAACATTTATTTATTATAAGTTTACAACTTTGGTAATAATAATATGGCACATAAAAACATATTGAAACAAAACATGTTAAAAAAACCTTGTTTTTTTTTAGAAAAAAAACACTTGGGCCACTCTGCCCTTTAAAATTATTTAAAAAAAACAAATTATGACACTTGAGCCTCAACGTCTTGATCTTGTGTCCCAATATCTTCATCAACAGAATTTTCATTGGTTAACAAACTGTTATAAAATTCATGAGCGATTGGGGGTATGTAGCACAGAAGTCCTTGAAGATCCTTATACTTCAATTTTTCGATGGGTCGGCCAGTAGGATACAAAACATCTAACTGGAAAGCATCCTGTTTCATCTTTTGAAGCTCTGTACGTTTTTTAGTAACATTCACATTGTAGAAAAGAGGGGCATGATTATTGGAATATTTAAAATAAATATTAAAAGGCTCCTGGGATATAAACTTTAGCCACTGAATTTTTAGCCATTCGACTTTTACATTATATTCTCCTTGTTTCCGATTAGTCAAAAGTTTTTCCAAATTCACTGTACTTTTAAAGTCTCCATTTGTCATTTTCACTACTTCAAATTTATTGGTCTTTTTGGCACTTAAAATTACTTTAATCCAATCATCCGGCAAAAAAATGTCATTGAAGTAACGTTTTTGCTTTTCAATCAGACCAAAATCTTGGTCACATGGCAAGTAGGAATGGCCTGAAACAAGAAATTTGTGATTGATAACTTTTGGACTGAAGTTCTATTTTGGCCTCCGCACTGGTCGCTGTACATAATTAAATTGGAAGCTTTTACATAATTTTTGACATAATGCATGATACATGAGCCTATTTCTTGAGGTCCACGTGAGGCAATTCCCTCATGCCAGACGTACATGTGTGCCCGGTTTGTAGATAGGTTATGGATACCCAAACAATATGTCCATAACTGCCTCTTGTAATAGGCTACCCCTGAAGAGATATTAGGCGTAGGCAATGTCTTCATAAGGTCAAATGCAATGGTCGTTGTGGAATTGGGATCTTCTTTTGGATCTTCTCGCATTCCCTTTCGAACTGCTTCTGCCATGCGTAAATGAAGTTCTTTTTCACACTCCACTTTTCGTTTATCTTCGCCAGTTAAACTATCTATTTTCACGTTCATAGAGTCACATTTTTTGCAGGTGTCAGTTGCAGGATACCGAAAATGAAGATTAAACTCTTCATTAAAAATTTTTGAAAGTACAAATTTCGACACTTTCTGTTTACACTCATCACTTTGCAAATACAAGTTGTATAATTTGCTAATAATCTGGTGACAGATATTCCCGGTTTGGATTTTTAACCCTGCTATAGTGCGACTTATACTTGACAAATTTGTTGACAAAATGTTTTACATTGTCAATATCCACACGATTAGTTTTGTTTTTGGGGGGATGTTTGCCTCTTCTATCTATAGGCGGTGTAGTTTGTTCGCCACCCCTTGTTTTATTAATTAGGGCTCTTGTTGAGCGACCATCCGAAACCCTTAAAGCATTTTTAAAGAAAAGTTTGCAGACAATAACATTATCTCCAGTTTCTTTTGGCAGTTTATAAATCCGTGTCTTACTGCGTTTGTTTGGATCTTGAGAATGTGTGAAACGACCCTTATTAGTAACTGTTACTTGGCCATTAATATAAGATGTCTGTAAATTAAAGTTTGACAAATTGTAAAAATTCTCAAAGATCCGTTTTCTCTCTTGAATACTCAGTAGCAAGTGGCATCGCC
The DNA here is from genome assembly GCA_030704885.1 of Cynegetis impunctata. Taxonomy (NCBI): domain Eukaryota; kingdom Metazoa; phylum Arthropoda; class Insecta; order Coleoptera; family Coccinellidae; genus Cynegetis; species Cynegetis impunctata. Next base: position 345,462 of record JARQZK010004395.1, on the reverse strand, counting down.
TGGAACAATCGCATTCTCCGTCAAAAAATGTTTTTTCTGGAACTACGTTTCCACTGTAGTTTAGGTAAGATTTTCCGGAGTTTCTTGCAACTTTACTCTTTTGTCTTTTCCAACCTTCGTGTTTTATCTTCCTTTTTCTGCCTTTTTTTTCCTCCACAATATTGACATCAGGTGCAATCGAGGGTGCAATGATCTGAGTCGACTCTCCAGAATCACTTTCGGCCTCGTCATCCGTTGACGGGTGAAAATCCGAACCAGAGTCTGTATCGAATTCACTGGGTTCGGCTATGCTATAAGTATCTGACATTCTTCCTGATCTGAGACAAATGAAAATCCTCCATAAAAACTAAAGATGAATGCTCGAAAAACTTTTTGCTTTTGCTTAGCTATCAAACACTAAAAACCGCATGTCTCTAGATATCTTCGTTCTGATACAAAAAACTACCCGTAAGGGATAATTTTTTCAAACAAATTATTTTTTCTTCTACTTAGTTATCTAACACTCAAAACCGCATTTCCCTAGATATCTCCGTTCTCTAGATACAAAAAACTACCCCTTTCACCCCCTTAAGGGATAATTTTTTTAAAACAAATTATTTTTGCTTTTGCTTACCTATCTAACACTGAAAACCGTATGTGTCTAGATATCACCATTCTCTAGATACAAAAAACTACCCCCTTCATCCCTCCTAGGGGTTGAATCGGATCATCCGTACCAAAAAAATGCATTATCATCGGAACTGAATCAACATGCCAAATTCCAATTCCCTAAGATAAAGGGAAGTGGTTCTAATTCAGCTTATAAGATTTGACCATACACACACACACACACACACACACACACACACACAGATAAAAGCTTGTAAAAAATAGGTACTGGTAATAAGATATAATATTGTTGTTTATTCAAGTATGTAGGTACCTACTCGTCAAAGAAGCACCGTGCAAAAACGGCAACTTTTTTGGATAAAAATCTTATATCCACGATAAGTCGAACTTGAGTCGCTCCTGTATTTTGTTTAAATTTTAGGTTATGTTAGGTTATAGTTTTTTAAATATTATCAGCTTATTACATGCATGCAATAGGCGTCCGAAATTAAGATCGTAGCGCCGGAACGGCTAATATCGGTACTAGAGCATGGGAGATTAGCTGTTTGTTTACATTGGTTGTAATGGTATTTACGTTCATTTCGTTTTGAGTTTTCGAACGTTTATCGTCGTAATTTGTGTTTTTTTTGGACTTTGTATTTTCCTGTGTTTGGATTGAGGACAATTTTATCTCTGTTCAACAGTAGATAACCTACCTACATCAAGTTGAAATTTACACTGAGTTTTTATCATTGAACATGAAAATCAATAATAAAATAAAGTAGAGGACGAATCAATTAATTGCTTGAAGGAACTATGTATACCTCATGAAAATTCTGTATGATAGAACACCGTTTATTTAAAAAATAAAAAACTTTCAAAAGTTTCAAGAAAACATCTCTGACATGTCTACTTTCATTACGAACTGAAGAATTTTTGAGTATAATGGACAAAACTAAGTACTTACATGCTGAACTGAAAGAAACAACATGAAATAAAAGAAGAATTAATATGAATACTCTGCTTGAATGGTTTGAACGTAATAAGTTATTATATTTTTTGAATTTTCCTGAAGTATAACAGCTATCCTAAAAGTACGGTGGACTTCTGATAGTCTGGTTTTTTTGATAGAATCTCTGTTTTCCTGATTATATAATTGAATATTTATGTTTTTACCTAGCTATAGAGTCCAGATTTATTTCATATTCTTGATTTTATGATAAACTGTTATTTTGGTTGTGCAAATAAACATCATTTGTTATTATTATTTCAATAGTATCTCTGGTTGTTACATGAAAGAAAATACAATAATCTAGAATTTCTGGATGATGGCCCAGGTTCAGATTCCGATAAAAGTGGAAGATTTTTCGTTGGAATAGCATTGGACTTCAAAAACTCTACGTTTTCGGTTAGCTGAAAATTGCACATCATTAGTTGGTATAATTCTATATGGAAAAATCCACAAACTTACTGCAGGGAAGATAATTATTCTCAGTAAACTGTAAAGAACAACTCTCTTATGTTCAGACATTTTTTTTCAATCTTCAAGTTATAAATCCACACCTTTCTTCTGTCCATCATTTCCTTGTTTCCCAACTTTGTTTGGAATGCAACTTTGAATTGTCCAGCTTTCGGAAAGGTATGTAAGCTATATTTGGGGTTTTTTTGCCCAATATGAACAATAGAATACACAACAATAGTGATTCATCTCTTCTGAACGTTTGTAAACGATCCAAAATACAATTAAAACTCAACAACTTCTCATATAAAATACACGTAAACAGATGTAAACAAAGCAATCTATCTCCCATGCTCTAGGAATATTCGACACCGGTAGGGGGCGTATCGCTTATTATGTTTTCCCTATACGTGAATTTAATATTACCAACTTACCTGCGCTAACAAGTCAACAGATTTGCAAAAATTCTTATAATGTAGACTTTATTTCACCGTTTACACTCCACAAAACAGCAAAACACTGACAACAACAACGACAAATTTAAAAGTCAAACTGGCCCAACTGCTTTTCCCACTGTCACTTAGGCTACTTTTCTGCTATCTGTTTTGTAAAACTAGTGTACCGGCCCAAGTGTACTGGGAGCGCCATCTATTGAATATTAGGGGAAGGTCAATTGGGCCACTTTTAATTTGTTGGAATATGCAATTTTTTCACTTGGGCCACTCTGCTCTTGAGCGACGCATATATTTTCCCGGTACGTATTGGCATCTCCATAGGCTCCTATTGAACCAAATGATCTGAAATTTGGTATCTGGATTTTTTTCGAGGCAGAACGAAACTATCAAAATTAGGTTGAATTTTTTCAACCTCGTCCATTTTTACGAACATTTGGCCATCTCCACAGCTTCTGCGGATTGAGTTAGAGGGTAGAAGTTTGGAATGTACATTGAGTTTATGTTGAAATGTGATCCTTTGTGAGTTTCAACTCTATTTCTCAACCGTTTGAATTGCATTCCGGTTTGGAGTTTGGTACGTGGATTGAGTGGATGTTGAGGTACGTTCCTTCGTTGGTTTCAACTTTTTTCCTCAACCACGATGCATTTCGCGAATTTTTTTTAGTAAATTAAATTATTTTACAATTATAGATTAGGTTTCTTATTTAAACGTTATTTTTCTAAACATGATTCAATCCGTTAGTTTGAATGGTTTGGAAAATGTTTCTTCCGTATTTGTGGAATTCTTCCATTGTCAATAAAATATCTGAAGCAAAATGAAAGAAAGAAATTTTATTAGTAAATGGCAAGTTCAACAAAAAGGAAGATAGCTGAGAAAAATTAAATTCAATTTATTAGTAGGATTGAATGGAAGTATCTGAAAAAGAATGGAATGAGATTAGTGAATAATAAGTTGAAAAATAGTGAAAAAATAAAATTATACAATTAATATACATATTATTTTTTATAAATAGCTGAAAAGAATTAAATTCAATGAATCAGTAGGATTGAATGGAAGTATCTGAAAAAAAAGGAAATGAGATTAGTAAATAATAAGTTGAAAAAATAAAATTATTCAATTAATATACACATTATTTTTTCACTATTTTCCACTTATTATTTACTTATCTCATTTCATTCTCTTTCAGATACTTCCATTCAATCCTACTATTCCATTGAATTTAATTTTTTCAGCTTTTTTCCTTTTTGTTGAACTTGCCATTTACTAATCAAATTTCTTTCTTTTATTTTGTTTCAGATATTTAATAGACAATGGAAGTCCAGAATTCCACAAATATGATTCAATCCGTTAGAATCTCATCTCGACGCGTTTCATTTCGCGCGAAAAATACGACCTCAGTGGTGGAGCTCTTCTGCTCACGAGTTTTTCAATAAAAGTTATTTAACAAACTAGTTTATTAATGACAGTGATTAATGGTTGAGATATTTTAACGCGTGAGCGGAGCGAGCGCGTTAATAGTTCGAGACCATTAATCGCTACATTAACACTACATGTTTATTACAAGATTTTTCCGTCGACCTCATCATGAATTGATTGAAATAAATTTTTATTTTGCATGACACACTTGACACAATATAAATTTCTATGTTCATTTCGATATATTTATATTTATGCTCCCGATGGAACAATTTGAGAAATTCATAGATGGAATATTAGACATGTGACATTCTGAATAGTTAACATTACCTACAATATCCGATAAGGAATATGTGGAACTGGTGGAAGCTGAAGTGTTATTTACTTTCGAACGATTATTGCATAGAAATTTTTCCGCAGTTTCTACTTTATTTTGTGTAGAGTTAAATTTTTCGATTTGAATTATGAATTCCTTTTCTCTGTGGAATAACAATACAGACACAGAATAATTCGACTATTCCGTGCTGAATACTTCTGTTTGGTTGCCCATGACAATCATACATTAAAATAGGAGAAATAATCATTAAAATGGGTCATTAATGATCAATTTCGTGTACGTTAAAGTAAGCTTTTATTTAGAGGTCGACGGAAAAATAAATTATTTTATAATTTTTATTTCGGACGTTAGTGACGAATTTCTGCTGCTCACGCATTTTCATTTATTTGTTGTCTGATGATGTCGAACCATCGATTCGTTCCAATACACTAATATGGCTACAACTAAAACATTAATCAATCAAACAAGCAAAACTTCTTCTATTTTCTGATATTACAAGCTGACGTTAGGAGACAAATTACTGTTCGCCCGTTTTCCTTGATCCTCCTCGTATCTCAAACCAGTCACACTTTCGACTCTATACAGCTTCCGATGGAATTAGCGACTTAAATTTTCCGAACATTCGACTGCTACAAACTCAGCGATGCGCTCGCAAACCAACATCAATGTTTGCTGGATAATTTCACAGGGAATTTTGTACTATGGGAAATATAGAAACGTTCCTTATGATACCATTTCAAATTACCGGAAAATATGGAATGGAGCAAAGGAAAAAAGGCGGATAGATCTTACGCTTCAGTTATATCAAATCAAGTTATCAACAATTTCTTTTGCATTTTCTTTGAAGACCAGTATAAATGTAATCAGGCACTCATCTTTGAAACTCAGCTGCAATTTCCAAGTGATGAAATTTTATAAGAAATCTCCTTTGAAATGTTCAATTTGAGAAAACACTTTTATTCTCTTTATTCCTGATTGTGATCGATAAATATGTTAAACCTGGAGCAGTTGTAAATGTCACAAATAGTGTGTATTATATTACAAACAATTTTTATTGTTTTGATTTCTAAATGTTGACTACTTTATCATAATATTGTCTAGAAAATGTTGAAAATAACTTCCACAAATCCAAATACTGAAATTTGTCAATTTTATTGAAAACGAATATTATAATAAATAATTTTTTTGAAAAGGTTATGGACATAAACATTTTATTATCACTGACAGTTTTATGTCTTTATATCATTCGCCAAGTACTTGGAGCATATAGTATGATAAGGAAGCTCATAGTCTCAATATTTTGCAGGATGTTAATTAAGTATGTGCCTTAACTGTAAGGAAAAGTACTTTGAGTGATGCTAAGATGAAAAGTTCATTAATCATGGGCAAATTTTTCGTTTTCAAGATACAGAGTTGCTTGTCCCTAGATCACAGAAAAAACATGGACAACAAAACAAGAATTTTTTTTTGAATCAAGGTTTGTTTTGCTCCGCAAATTGAATTAGCTTCTCAGCACTATGACTAATTTTCTTGAATTTCAGGAGAATCAGCTACAGGCTATTTATTATATCACGAAAAACCGATTTCTTAAAAAGAACTTTAACACCCTGTATCTTGAAAGGAAACATTTGCGAGCCCACGTTTATATGAACTTTTCAATCAGCATATATATATATATATATATATATATATATATATATATAAAAATAAATATATATATATATAAATATATATATATATATATATATATATATATATATATACAGTGGCGCACCCAGGGGGGGAGCCATGGGGCTGCAGCCCCCCCCGAGATTTATTGTAGTAACAAAAGAATTGAGATTACTAAGATAATAATTGTGAAATGAGCTCAACTACTACTATAAAATGAGCCTACTCACTATCGGTTAACCATAAGATCTATTATGATTTACCGGATAAGGGATGTGCGTTTTCTATTTAAATTTAAGGAGGTAAATTTTGATTCAGCCCCCCCCGAAACTCAATCCTGGGTGCGCCCTTGTATATATATATATATATATATATATATATATATATATATATATATATATATATATATATATATATATATATATATATATATATATATATATATATATATATATATATATATATATATAATTATGTATATTTCATCCCCCTGAATGTTCAGGGGGTCCACCCCTTAATTTTTTTTGTAGCAACATTTTCTATTCAATTTTTTTTATGATACAACATTCAAAAATACATACAACCCTAAATTTTGACTCCTATACAATCAACCCCTATTTTTTATTTGTTAAACTTCTCCGAAATGGCTCGACGGATTCTCATAAAATTTTGTATGCATGTCGGTTAGGTCTGAGAATCGGACAAAATCTATTTTGCATCCCCCTAAATGTCAAGGGTAGTCCACCCCTTCATTTTTTTTCTACAGACAAATTTTTCTGTCCATTTTTTTATGATACAGCATTCAAAAATACATACAACCCTAAATGTCCACTCCTATACAAACAACCCCTATTTTTATGTTAAACTCCTCCAAAATGGCTCGACCGATTCTCATGAAATTTTGTGTGTATATCGGCTAGGTGTGAGAATCGGACAACATCTATTTTTCATCTTCCCTATTTTTTTGTTATTTTTTATTTTGACAAGATTATTATTTTTAGTTTATCATACTTAGAAAAAAAAAATTTATATTACTCTCAATTTTTTACCCTTCTACGGTCAACCCCTATTTTTCCGTCGTGATTTTCTTCTTTTTTATTTTATCCACAGATCCGCAATAGGGTTGCAAGATGACAATCGAAAATAACAATAGTCGGTCTGAGAATAGGTCGTTATATATTTTTTACACCCCTAAGTGATTAGGATGGTCCACTCCAAATATTTTATGAATTGGACAAAACTTTTATTTAATTTTTTTATGATGTTGCATTAAAAAACACATACAACTCTTAATTTTAACCCTTTTATCAACAATCCATATTTTTTAATAGCCATTTTAATAATTTAAAGAACGTTTGCCGAGTCAGATAGATTGATAGATAGATAGTTATATAGATAGATAGTTAGATAGATAGATAGATAGATAGATAGAAAGATAGATAGATAAAAATAATTTATATGGCAGAACAACGTTTGCCGGGTCAGCTAGTATATATATATATATATATATATATATATATATATATATATATATATATATATATATATATATATATATATATATGATATCCACCCTACAATTCGAATTAAACTATTAACAGTGGCTTCCTTATCGAATCTACGTCGTCCTCTCACTGACTTTATGCATATTGATCGCGACGATGCATTATGTAGATTACGGTCCATTTAACGTCCCGACGTTGTTTGCGAAGCATCGCGGACGTTCAAGTAAATTGCGGACTGACCTGGAGCACGGGATAGGATAATAAAACGGAAATGTGGGGACTATCTGAGAAATGAGGGGGTGTTATGTTATCCGTTTTAATTTAAACCGGATAGAGGCGAACGGATGCCGTTGGCTAAAAATTAGAGTGGTAGAAATACGAATAAAAATTGGAATGTTTGGAAATGAAACTTATTATGGCAAAATATCTTTGATTACATTCGAAAATGGAAAAGGTGGATAACCAAGCAATATCAGTGGTTTTATATCAAATAGTGTCATTTCTAGATAGCGACTCAGATGTCACTGATAAAT
>JARQZK010004395.1:327500-332500 GCA_030704885.1 Cynegetis impunctata | reverse complement strand
TCCTTTGTGTGATCTTACGCATAAGAATGTAATTTTTTTATTCAATTTTTGAACGTTGGAAAGTTGTTTCATTGCTTCGATTAGGATGTGTGAATTGGCTGAAGAAAATTTAAAATTGGCAACCTTCTGTAAGACGCTAAGAAAGTCTGAAATAATCACAAAATTTTGATCTTGTACGCTATTCGCGTATTTAATAGCTTCGATGAGTGCAATTTTTTCGCAGGTGTAAGTGGAAAAGATGTCTGGCAGTTTCAGAATAATCTCCTAGGGAGTTTTCGGGTCATAAATCGCACACCCTGCTTGCCCATTCATGACAGAGCCATTCGTATATATTTTGCGGTGATTCTTGAAATTTTCATTGATATAAGTGAAAAAATAATGTTGAATTTCTGGTTCATCGAATTGGTTAAAAGGTGGATCTAAGATTGTTTTAAAAGTAGGAAAGAGAGACCAATAGTCGGTGAAGAAATTAGGGAGAACAGAACTCGTGAAGATAGGGCTCCATGAATTTTCCATTTCGATCATAAAATCGACCAATGGAAAGCACTTTCTATTTTTCCAATAAGTTGTAGTTAAATTCAGGATACTAAGATTATAGAGGTCACTATATACATATCACTATTCTTGCTACGGAGTTGAAGAATGAATTTGATTCCTAATGATTTCGATCTGAGGTTAAGAGGCATTTCCCCTGATTCCGATAGAAGAGCACAGATTGGAGTGGATTTCATTAAACCTGAACACTGTCGAATACATTTGTATTGAAATCTGTCTAGTTGTTTAAGTGTTGTGTTTGGTGCTTTACGGTAGAAATAGGACCCATAATCCAAAATGGATCTTATGAAGGCTTTATAGAATAAGAGGGAAATGGATGGATGTGCACCCCAGGTCGTTCTACTGACTGCTCTTAAAACGTTTAATCCTTTTTCTCCTTTAACTATGAGATTATGAATATGTGCTTTGAATTTCAGTTGATTGTCTAATAGGATTCCCAAAAATTTGACTTCATTTTGGACAGGAATGATTATGGGGCCGATTATAAGACTTTCCGGGGTGGCTAATTTCCTTTTGGAGAAGAACATCGCAACGGATTTCGATGGTGATATTGATAGGTTCTTAGCTTCTAGGTACTTCATAAGATTCACTAAACCATTTGAAATTTTTTTGTACGCATCTGTCGTATTGCTAGCTGCTGTATAAATACAAATGTCATCTGCGTACTGGGATATACCTATACCATCCGGAAGAACATGCTCAAGATTCAAAGTGTACAAAATATATAATATAGGAGAGAGAATGTCACCTTGCGGGAGGCCTACTGATGTAGAGAAGGGTCTGGAAATAAATCCGTTCAATCTTAAGCGTATGTTTCTATTTACAATTAATTTCAATATGATGGAAGTAATTCTGGGTGGTAATATTGACGTCATATCCTCGTACAACAAATCTAAAAGAACATTGTTATATGCCCCAACAATATCCAAGAATACTGCCACCACCAGTTGGTTATCAGATAAATATAGGGAGATTTTAGAGAAAAATTTAGCCAGATTATTCTGTGTAGATAAGCCTCTTCTGAAGCCGAATTGACTAGAAGGTAATTTCCTGTGGTGTTCAAGCCATCATTCCAACCTGTTTTTAATAAGTCTTTGGAAAGTTTTAAGCATACATGAACTGAGAGAAATTGGTCGGTAAGATGTGGGGAGGTCGGGGTCTTTACCCGGTTTCAGGATCGGTACTACAATTGAATTTTTCCATTCAAGAGGCGCATCCTCGCCGTTCCAGAAGCGATTAAAGATATTCAATAATATTTTTTTGGCCTCTAATGATAAATAGTTGATCATAGGATAGTGTATGTTATCTTCACCTGGGGAGGAGTTATTTGCAGATCTGGTTACAGTTAAGAATTCCTCTATCGAAAAAGGTTGTAATGGAAAGTTTTGGGGGTTGTAAGTGTCTTGAGAGAAATAATTGAAAGAAGTACTCACAAAAGGAGGGGCGAGAGTATTCAAGAAACCCTCACACCATTTATCAGATTTGACTGTATGTAGTTTGTCACAATTCGAGTTTTTCAAACTTTTTACTTTATTCCAGACTGTTTTTATTGGGGTTGATCGATTCAAGCCATCGCAAAACTGTTTCCAACTATTTCTACGATGTAAGTTGATAGTTTTTTTAACCAGTGCGTCACTTTTTTGATAAGAGATATAATTCTTCAAGATAGGATCTCTTTTGAAAGCGTGTAATGCATTTAATCTGCTCCGGACTGCTTGGGAACAGTTCTCATTCCACCATGGCTTGGACTTTGAATTATTGCTCATGGATTTTCCATATGACCTATTTATTTCTATTGAATCTGTAGCGGCTTCGTTAATTATTTGGACAAATTCTTGATAAGTGATTTTACTTCTATCAATAAGATGTAGTTTATCATCCACAATATATGTATAGTTCCGCCAATTGGCTCGATTTAAGTTCCATTTCTTAGAGCCAATGTGTTGAATATTTTCTATATTCAGACCACCAGAACTGATGACGATAGGATAATGATTGGATCCGAGGAGGTCGTCTATCCTCTCGTAATCCAGGAGCATAGAGACACCCGGCGAAGCTAAGGTGATATCTACTGATGTATTATTCTTATTCCATCCAGACATGAATGTAGGTTGTCCGTCGTTCAATATAGTTAGGTTATTGTTTTCAATTGATTCCAAGAGATGTTGACCTTTAATGTCGTTGAAATTATTACCCCAGCTGATGTGGTGAGCGTTGAAATCGCCACATATAATAGCTGGGTTTGGGAGATTCGCAAAGAATTTATCCCAGGATCTCGTTGCAGTGTTCAACCGAGGGTTGACATAAACGGAAACTATAGTAAGGACTTGATTACGGGATGTGTTGGTTTGAGCACCAACCGCCATGACATCAATAGGGATATTTTCTATTATCAGTTCATTATATACAATTTTATCTTTAATAAGTATTCCGACTCCGCCTTTTCCATCTTCCCTATCTTTTCTTATCACGGTGAAGTTGTTGAATTTATAAGAAACTTTTTTTTTTTTTTTTGAACCAAGTTTCAGAAATTGCAGCGATGTCTATATGGTTTTGTTCCATGAAATTTGTGCATGAGTGTCTGTTAGCAACTAAAGATCTAGCGTTCCACTGTAAAATTTTGAGACCATCAGTATAGTATGAGAAATTTTTTATGCAAATGTTAGTTATTTTGGGTAGGTGGAAGGTTACTATAAGAATCTGATGAGTTTTTGAGGAATCCGGTACCAAATTTTTCATTGACAAAGTTCGACACTGCAGTAGTGTTTCCAATATCAATTTTGTTTTTAATTACTTCATTTACTAGAAGCATAATAATTTCTACCAAATCAACTTGTTTGGTAGTAATGGGGTTGATTTCTTAATATGGGGATGTTCTGTTAAAGAATGTACCATTTGACCTTGAGGTATTAGGAATTGTAATTATTTCTTTATGTAGTCTAACTAATTCTTCATTCATATTTGGTTGAGATTGAGCCATTCTTCGCTTTTTAGGCAGAAATAGTACTTGTTGGAAAGATTTTTGAAGTGTTGTTGCGGACTGCAGTTGCGTAACTATTGGAATCCTTTTGTGAGGCTTCCCTATAAGATATGTTTTCAAATGCCATCAGCCTCTTCAGACGTTTTTGTTTTTCGAATTCCGGGCATTCGGATCCATTCGTGCTAAGATGAGTGCCAGAACAATGGATACATACTGGTGTAAGTTCGGGACATATTTCTGTGGTGTGGTCTTTAGCACACTTTTTGCATCTTGGGCTTTTATTTTGACAGTGATTGGATATATGTCCATAACGGAGGCAATTATAGCATTGGATAACTTTTTGTATGTATGATTCTACTGGACAAGCCACCCTGTATATAGAAACCATGTCGAGGAGTAACTGTCTTTTGAAAGTAACCAGGATAACAGGTAAAGGTGAGAAATCTTCTGTGGTTTTATTTTCCGCGTCTCTAACTCGTTTTTTCATTCGCTTTATTTCAAGAATTTTAATTGGACTGTTGTCCATAACTGTAATGTTATTTTCAATTTCATCTTCCGTAATGTCAGTGTCTACATTTCTTATAACTCCTACTCTCCTAGCTAAGAAATGAGGAATATAAGCGTCCAATTTTTTCTGTTTAATAATGTCTGAACTCAGTAATTTATTTGCACCTAGTGCAGTGCGCATTTCTACACAAATGCGGTTTTTACCCAGTTTGGATATATTGATAATATTGTCGCTAATTGTTTTGTCATGGCCGTGAATTATGCGACCGATGCTCATCGGATGTAGTGAGCCGATGTGTTCACTTTTGCTTTCGATGTATATTTTGAATGGTCCTGAATCTGTAAGATCAAAATGAGTAATTCTAGCAATTGGAGCTCTTTGACTAATATTTTTAGATGTTCCTTGATTGATCTGGATGGGCGATTGAGGATTAGATTTCTGATAATGCACCTGTTGTTGTTTATTTGTAATCGAGTAAAAACTATCATCCTCCATATTTTTATCAATTAATACATTAAAGGCTTGTGAAAGTAAATTAGATGTGGATATATTTTCATATATCGCAGAATTGTACTTATCCGATTGTAATGTTCCTCCTGGGTCGGGTGGTCTCGAATTCGGGTTTATTTCTGTTTCCATTTCTTCGCCACTCAAACTAGTCATATTATACGTGGAATAATCGAAATCACAGGTGATGCAAACTACCTCTTATCTCGACGTTCGCACGTGAATTCTTAATGTTCACCAAACTTGATTATTAGTTTTTTTGGATTAAAAACTTCTAATTGTCAAAACGAAACGAACACTTAATTATAATATGTTATTGAAATTAATTAATAGTCAATAAATATTAGAGCTTATGTGACGCACTGTTGAGAGTTCTAATTGACAACTCGATTTAAAAAAAAAAAAAAACAAAATTGAAACATCGCTAGAATTGACATTAGATACATAGAA
>JARQZK010004395.1:292500-322500 GCA_030704885.1 Cynegetis impunctata | reverse complement strand
ACTAAATCTACAGATCCAATGTTATATCATATAATTATTTCAAACGACGTTTTGAAGGTATATTTTCAATAAAGTATGTTCGTATATTTGTAAATAAATACGGTTTACATACGAAAAATGACATTTAATAATATTTTTTTTCTAAACGGAGCATTGGAAAACCTTCCACACATTTGCCACCGAAGCTTTCCCGTACACTAAAAGTGTTCTAATTATTTTAATAGCACCTTAACTATTTAACTCATTTCATTCTTTACTTTCCTTATATTATCGATTTTACAACGTTTGATTTATATATTCTTATTTCATGAATTCTGTGGTTAAACGTCTATCATGTATAAGGTTAAATTTTGAAGTGTCTTTATTGCAAATTATTGAAAAAATTTTCGACCAGTTCTTACTAATTCAGTAAAATGTGAGCCCTTTCCAATATAATAAAAGTGGAATAATTTCACTGTATCAGAAGTAAACCTGTACAATATATTTTTTTCCATGTCACTTGTCATGATCAATTATATGATGCTAGACAAAGAAAAGGAACCTTATTAATTCACTAACAGTGAAAGTGAATAAAGAAATTGAATTATTGAAATCAACCTGATGAAACAAATCTATACAAAAACTTTTGACTCCCAGTTCATCTCAAGTTTTAGTTACGCTCTGTTTTAATGAATTAATCTCTCTCGAGCGAAATTAATTCAGTCAAACAACAAACCAATAATTATAATAATAACGATAGCGAAATAGTGGAGGGAAAAATGTCTACCTCGAACTATTTTAAACATTCCTATCATACTCAACATCAATCCTAACGCACTAGACTCGGAGTCTGCTAAAGCCCCCTTCATAGGGTTAATAGAAAGCAACAACAATAAATAGGTAACTCACACCTCATGAACATAGGGAAAATACAAACTAAAGTTCTATGATCAAATAAATCAAAAGTAAGGGAACAAACAGAATAGGGGTATAATTTTAAATGGCAAATGGAGTAAATAGCTTTGTAAAACACAATACATTCTCAATACTCGAGTACAAAATATTCATAGCGATGATGACGGCCAATTGCAGAGGCGTTATTAGTGATGTGGGAAGCGACATAGGTGAAAACGACATATCAAGCTCTTCAGCAATAACAAGAATAATAGACTTAATAGAAGAAGTGATGTGGATGGTATTGTAAAGTATCTTCCCTCAAAATCTCATATACTTACATTTAAAGGTAAAAACGTATCAACTTAATATCAATATTCTCGTTTGAGAAAAGATGTATCACTATGCATCCACCCTATGATACAATGTTACAATTGCATGTGTTCCGGACACACGATTGAAGTTCACCGAAGTAAAATTAAATATGTAGAAACCCATTCTACATAAGAATGCGAAAAGAAATTAGATCCACATTGTATTTACCTACTGTTCTGGGTCTCGTGACTCAAAAGATGGAATATATCCGGAATTTGGAAAATCAAAAGAGATTTGCACGTTAATGGCCGTATATAATTTATTATTGTTCGAAGCCGTAGATAATTTATTTTTCTTCGACGCGACACAAATTACATAAGATTCTAGAGACGTTAATCACAATAACCTAAAAAATTTCTCTACTCTCAAACGATAGGACCACATGATAAATAATAACAATAACACGCACTGGTACAACACAAACTCTAATGTCAAAACCTTACAAGAACCTTTGCTGAACAAAAAAGTATTAGTCGCATCGGGCTGACTTTAGAATGAACGTAAAATGAAGAAAATTTGTATCCGGAAAATTTCCGTGGATTCGTGTTGGCGAAGGCAATATTCAAGTTCTCTCGTCGAGTGTCTCCCAAATTTAGTGTCGGTTGGTTTTTTATTATCAACAATACAGGTGCGAAATCAGTTTTTCCGAATTTCCGGAAAAAAATGTGCAATCAAAAAACCAATAAAATGAGCCCCAATAGATCAAAATCGGACAATTCGTTCAAAAGTTATCGCAAAAAAACGAAAAAAAACGTGGTTTTTTAGCTTTTTTTCAATTGTTTATAAGGTTGTTGTTATTTATTAAAATGCAATTAATACTTCCAAAAGTAATGAGTCTTAACGTATCGAAAAGTGTGCGAAAGATTAGCGCTGTGTGATTTATAGTTTTTGCAAAATCCTATTTATTTATCCCGTTTCACTAATTATGCAACAACTTTAAATCTTTGTTGTGAGAAACTGGCCGGACAAAAAGGTTTTATAGCCAGGTCATTTTGAAGGTAAGTAACTGACTTAGACTTCTAATTTCGCAGAATTTTATTTTTTTGCCGAAAACCCTTTCAAATTAAATAAACAAGTAACTACCAAAATATAGCAGCTTTTTTTATAAATATTTAGAATAACTTGGAAACTATTCACGTTAGTGAAATAAAATGGGCTGGAATCGAATGCCAGTTAAAAAACACGCATTAAAAAAAAAAGTTGCTAGGCCCTTTTGGAAGTTAGCCCTTTATTTTCGTTAAATCGCGAAGTAAATAGTTATAAACAATTGATTATATCTTAGAAAGGGCTCGTTATTCCAAAAAATGACAAGAAGAAAAAAGTATTTCTTTTATCCCAATTAGCTTTAAATTTAATTGAAATTTTCAATTTTGCAATTTTTTGTTTATAACTATTTACTTCGCGATTTAACGAAAAAATTGTATTTATCAATTTTGTTGGCAAAGCTTAACACTCTTCAATCGTCTAAACAAGATTCAAATTTCTTACTTGAGTTATTAATTTTCAAAAAATTAATATAATGACTTTCGATTATTATTAACGATTATGGCAAGTAGCCAGTTGTTATTATTTTTTCATGCTACCCCAGATTGAAAAAAAATGCAAAATTGAAAATTTCAATCAAATTTAAAGCTTAAAAGAAATACTTTTTCTCTCTTGTCATTTTTTGGAATAACGAGCCCTTTCGAAGATATAATCAATTGTTTATAACTATTTACTTCGCGATTTAACGAAAATAAAGGGCTAACTTGGCTCCAAAAGGGCCTAGCAACTTTTTTTTATGCGTGTTTTTTAACTGGCATTCAATTCCAGCCCATTTCATTTCACTAACGTGAATAGTTTCCAAGTTATTCTAAATGTTTATAAAAAAAAAGCTGCTATATTTTTGTAGTTACTTGTTTATTTAATTTAAAAGGGTTTTCGGCAAAAAAATAAAATTCTGCGAAATTAGAAGTCTAAGTCAGCTACTTACCTTCAAAATGACCTGGCTATAAAACCTTTTTGTCCAGCCAGTTTCTCACAACAAAGATTTAAAGTTGTTGCATAATTAGTGAAACGGGATAAATAAATAGGATTTTGCAAAAACTATAAATCACACAGCGCTAATCTTTCGCACACTTTTTGATTCGTTAAGACTCATTTCTTTTGGATGGATCAACGGATATGAAAAAGTCGCCCATCAACAATGTTTCATTATAAAATATCATGGACTGACGCGGACACAGCTGACCGTTAACTATCTGGTAATTAAACTATATAATAAATTGCCAAATTTGATTTGAAATATTACACCAAAGGAGAGATTTTTACACTCAACAAAGTTGGCATCACGAGTGTGAGACCTCCTTGATTGGGGACCAACCCTTAAGCTGGATTTATAGTTTGACGGACTGTAAGCGTAGGCGCAACGCAATAATATCAACTATAGAATGTATGTACTCTTGTTTATAAATGAACGTAAACGCATGACGTAACGTAAGTAAAACGGACTGGAACGGAAGAGTTGGCCAACATTCATCTTTTTATAGTGCGTTTCTTACGTCCGGCCAATCAAAGAAAGGAATTCTATGTGAAGTCGCGTCACTGTCAGATGTCACTTGTCTCGCCTTCATTTTAGTAAAGGTCTTTGTTTTTTATTCTTGTTTTGTTAATTATTCACAATAGATGAATAATTAGAATATTATAATACAAATTCAAACCAAACAAGGCTATTTACGATTAATATAATTTGTAATCCAGCTTTAAGCTGGATTTATAGTTTGACGCACTGTAAGCGTAGACGCAACGCAATAATATCAACTATAGAGAATGTATGTACTCTTGTTTACAAATGAACGTAAACGCATGACGTAACGTAAGTGAAACGGACTGGAACGGAAGAGTTGACCAACATTCATCTTTTTACAGTGCCTTTCTTACGTCTGGTCAATCAAAAGAAGGAATTCTATGTGATGTCGCGTCACTGTCAGATGTCACTTGTCCCGCCTTCAGTTTAGTAAAGTTCTTTGTTTTTTATTCTTGTTTTGTTAATTATTCACAATAGATGAATAATTAGAATATTATAATACAAATTTAAAACAACACAGGCTATTTACGAGTAGTATAATTTGTAGGTTATGTTGAATGTATCTCATCCCCTTAACCTCTACCCATGCGCAAAAATTCCATTCCGTCGAATTATAAATTGTAGAATATTTTACAGTCCGCTTGTTACGTATTCCTTGCGTCTACGTTAACAGTCCGTCAAACTATAAATCCAGCTGTAGTCGCATAGTATTTGGTATAAAACAACTCAAAACTAATCCACCTACGACCGGAATAGAAGAAGAAGAAGAAACATAATTTCAATTTGAGGCAGAGATACCGTTTGTAACATAATTATCGAATTGTAACATAATTGGTCCACCCAATTTTTCTCAAAAATATTTGTAACATAATCGATAATTGTAGCATAATTTTAACGTAGAGACTTTTCGACTATAATATAGATAACTATGGAAAGTACCTGACAGTAACCACGAGATGTGTATATATATATATATATATATATATATATATATATATATATATATATATATATATATATATATATATATATATATATATATATATATATATATATATATAAGCAGCTTGTATACAGCTAATCTTGCCATCTACCGCATCCCAATCTCCAAGAGACTCTATCTCTAACTCCGTCTTCTTAAAGCCCTCTTTTTAGCATAGCTTCTTTTATTCCCTTTTCCCAACTCTTTCTTGGTCTTCCTCTTTTTCTCCTATTTGCAGGCCTCCATTTCCAAATTCTTTGTGGTATTCTATCCTGGTCCATTCTCCTCATGTGTCCATACCACAGCAGTTGTTTCCTTTCAATGGTACTTATTAATGAAGTATCAACTTGCATTATTTCTCTTATTCTTTCATTTCTTTCATGATCTAATAGGGTCTTTTTACAGCATTGTCTCCAATACATCATCTCTGTTGCTGATATTTTATTTTTCATCTTTTCATTCAATGTCCACACCTCACTTCCATAGGTAACGCAACTTTCAACAAATGAGTTAAACATCCTTCTTTTTGTTTTATTTGAGATGTTGTCATTCCACAACATGGGGTGTAGTTGTCTGATTATAGTTTTCCCTTTTTTTATTTTATTTTGTATATCTATTTCGTCCTTACCGTCGGAGGTTATTGTAACCCCTAGATACTTATACTCATTTGTCTTCTTCATCACGTCATTGTCTATAATTAGGTCTTCTCCTTGTCCTCCGATTACCATATATTCTGTTTTCCCCATATTTATCTCCAAGCCCCATCTCGTATATTCCTCCTTTAGTTTTCTAAACATATAGTTGACGTCATCTCCGTCCTCTGCTAGTATAACCTGATCGTCAGCGAAATCCATACTATATACCTATGTGTTGATTCTCGATAAGCACTCCCATTATCGTACATTTTCTTCTCCAATCTCTTAGTACTCTATTTATATATACTTTAAATAGAGTTGGTGATATGCAGCACCCCTGTCGCAGTCCTTTATTTACGATGAATTCATCAGAGTAATTATTTCCAACTTTCACTCTGCTTATGTTGTCTTTGTACAATTGTTTGAGAGCATTAATATAGTTTGTTTGTATCCCGCTGTCCTTCATTGCCTGCCATAGTTGCTTTACAAGGACACTGTCATAGGCCTTTTTTAAATCAACAAATATAATATGCAGTTCCCGTCCGTGTGCTATGCTTTTTTCAGCCAGTTGTTTTATGCTGAATATATTGTCAACACAAGAACTTCCAGGTCTGAAACCACTCTGTTCCTCCGAATCTTTTATCTGTTTTTCTATTCTTGATTTTAATATTTGTCCATACAGTCTGCACATAGAAGAGATAACACTAATTCCCCTATAGTTTTCGCATTTCATCTTACTGCCCTTCTTATGTATAGAATTTACATATGCGATTTTCCATTCCTCCGGGACTTCGCCTCCTTTTAGACAATCTGTAAACAACCTGGCCATTGCTTCTACTGTTACGATTGGGGAGTACTTAATAAGTTCTATGGGCATACCTCCGGGACCCGCAGCTTTGTTATTTTTCATATCGTTGACTGCGTCTATAACTTCCTCTATTGTTGCTTCCCTTACATCTTGGTTGACCAGTTCACTTGTGTAATCTACTTCCTTAAAGTTATTTCTTTCTTCATTTAATAGAGCTTGATAATACTTCTTCCAATTGTCTATTCCAATTGGATCTATAGTTTTTACTTCCTTTCTATTGGTTTTGAGTGTCCTCATAGTTTTCCATGCTTGTCTAGATTTTGCGCCTCCTATGAGTCTGTCCATCTCGTCACATTTCCTTTCCCAGAACTTCATGGCTTTCTTTTTTTCTTTCTTAACTTCATAGTTGTATCTCATATAGGATTTTCTGTCTTCTGGATCTTGTGTAGCTAGCCATTTGTGATATGCTATTCTCTTTTCACTCACCAAGTGCTCTAGATTGTCATTCCACCAAACGTCATTTTTTCTTTTGACCTCTTTATCTTTTTGTCCCAACGCTTCGTTCGCAGCTTCATGAATACATGTTTTTATGAACTTGTACTATTCTTCCATTGTCCCAGTTTCTGAACTTCTCATTTTGTTTGCCAGTCTGATTTTATATAAGAACCTGATCGATTCGTCGAAAAGACTGTCTAGGTTATATTTGGGCCACTGGGTCATTTCGTTAGGTCCATTCAAATCTTTTTCTTTGTTGACTTGGTGTTTAAATGAAAAGAATAGCTTTGCTCCTATTAGATAGTGGTCAGATCCGCAGGAAGCTCCGCGCTGTACTTTCACATCTTGGACTTTCAGAGTGGGGGTTGGCTTAACAATTAAGTAGTCTATAATAGACTGTTGTCTTTTTGTGGGTTGAAACCAGGTATATTTATGTATTTCCTTGTGATCGAAGAAGCCATTCATTATCTTCAGATCGTATTGGTGACATACTTCTATTAACCGGACACCATTCTCGTTAATCACATCTTCACCATATTGGCCTACTATCCTATCTCCTGTTTTCTTTTCTACTCGTCCATTAAAGTCGCCCATTAATACTACGTCTTTCCTATTTCCCACTGTATCTAGTATACTTGTCAAATTTTCAAAGAAACTATCTTTTATATCTGCGGTTGCATCGTCCGGTTAGAACGATGTCTTTTGTTAGTCTTTTGTTAGGATTGTGTGTGCAGATCATCGCTACCCAATACCTAATCAGGCGCGGATCCAGAGGGGGGAACTGCGGGAACGTCCCCCTCCCCCAAATGGCCTGGGCCCCACCTAATTGTTTTGATTGGGAGCTACTCGATTTACCATTGCCCAAAATACCAGTACCTTTTGGCTTTGAATATATAAAAGTTCCCCTCCCAAAAGTCGGGCCTGAATCCGCGCCTGTACCTAATACAATATGTAATAATAAAAAATGGTCTTTTGTTTAGTGCGTTCAGTGGTGATTTTTTTGTGGTAACTAAAGTAGAACACCTATATTTACGATTCAGTAGTAGTTGCCTAAAAAAAACAAACTGCATCGATGAAGATATTGTACCTATCTTGTAGATTTTTCTGGGTCATTGTTAATTCTTAAATCAACAATTGTAACAAAGACTCAGAGTTTATTTCAGAAAAGTTGATGTTGAAATCGCTAATTTTTTGGATGCACAAAAATAAATTTTATAATGTTTCTTCAATTAATCATTCCTATCCCTGAATATCATTATACGAGTATGTAGTAGCTTATTTGTGAAAATTATAATCGATTCTTTACTACAAAATCTAATGCAAACAATAATAATTCACTGATATCATACTCTATCTTTATATTTACTGAAATTTACAGATACGTACCTGATTTCATCATCACTGTCCTCAACTTCTACGGAATCACTTTCACAATACCTACGTTCTACGTTGAAAAAAATAACAACTATGGATATTCATTTAACATCGATGCATCGAATCCATTCGATGTTTACGTTACGATACATCGGATTGATTCGATGTTTTGACAAAGAATTAATCAATTCGATGCATCGAGTATTTTCATAAAAATAGTTTTTTGACTATTTCTTCCAGAAAGTTTTTTTTATCTCAAGGAACCAACAGTTTTACGTCGGTTCCGAACGGCCAATGGGCTTGAATCTAAGTCATTACCCAACAACATATCAAATTTTTGAACCACTAAATTTCATACATATACAACACCCAAGAGCAAGGTGGGACTCGAACCCACGATCCTCGGTTTACAAGCGATAACACCTTACCGCTGGGCTACCGTGGCCTCTTCCAGAAAGTTTATTGGTGGTAAGTTGTATTTAATATTTATTTTTATGTATTTAATATTTGTTTTTATGTACGGGCTATATAGGTCTTTATTTTTTGTAAAAGGGAATTTTTTGAATAAATATTATTATTCATTGTAATAAAACACTTCTATCAATTTGTAATTTTTTTACTCACCAAGCTATATTTTACTGATACAATTCTATTGAACTGACGCACAATATCTTAAAATTTAAAAAAAAAACAAAAAAGTACTCAATGTTGAAAAAATATCGATTTTTTAAGCGATGCATCGAACAACAACGATGCAAGGATTCGATGTTTTACATCGAATAGAAACATCGATGTATTTTCTGAGTGAATATCCCCAATAACAACAACGTTTGAGAGTAGTAATTAAATAAGAGAGGTTATGAGTAAATGACTCGCACGGATCACGGAATCAGTTTTAGGTCTATATTTCATTCGTCAAGGAAGTCAAGGTGTCTGAACTCTGAAGTGCAAGTTGCGATAAGTAGGTATTTTCATTCCAAAAAATTTGAAAATCTCAAATATATATATATATATATATATATATATATATATTTATTTATTAATATTTATATATATATATATATATATAGATATATATATATATATATATATATATATATATATATATATATATATATATATATATATATATATATATAATATACGATAGGTAGAATTTCTTGTGCTATATTTTATATATTTAAAGTGCAATTTTCTTGGGTTTAGAGCACAGTAAAGCTTTAGGTATTCAGATTTTATTACTTGTAATCGACATATGTTTCGGCGTATATAAGCCTTTTTCAAGATTATATCACAGGTATGGCTGGGACATTTACATTATTTTATCTGCAATCTACATTTCATCTACTTATTTAAAACAACGTTATAAAATACATTGGATCTGTCAATTTTAAATTGCTTTGTTTTGTTTTTGACTATGTATATATAGTATATATATATATATATATAATCTCTTGATAATTATTAGCAATAACAGGCTGGTTATTATATATATATATATATATATATATATATATATATATATATATATATATATATATATATATATATATATTTATATATATATATTTATATATATTACTTTTTGCAGGTATTCAAGCTTAGTACATCTCTTCCGCTTCTCCAAATTGACTGGGTTAAGAATTTACATGTAAAAATAACAAGAATTTGGGGATAATTCGACCTTAGTGACGGAGCTCTGCTGCTCACGCGTTTCTCTATTCATGTGAGATTGAAATATCAATCTAGTATATCGTTTTGTCGTTAAACTGATTGACGAATATATTTGAGCAAAATGGTCTTTCTTCAGGAACAGGAAACGTATTATCAGGTAAAATATTGACCCAACTCAGTCGTTTCCTATCTTCCAGCTCTATTCTCTTTAAATTTAAGATGACGTCAGATCTCTTGAATTTTAAATGTGTAGATTCAGACAAATAGGCCATCGAATCTTATTTATTTTACTGCCCTCGGTGACTTGGGAGTGTTTAATAGATATTTCTTGGAATCTTAACCTGGGGATTTATTTTTATTGCTTTCTATTGGTTCATTTCTCCTCGCGTTCTTCATTTCATATTGATCGTTTATATTCAACCTAGTATATTAGTCAAGCTGTTCTCTGAGGTTCGTGATTGATGCTTATTGATTTGTATTATGAAAGGGGACCTTCCAACGCGGCAGCATGTTTAATTTCAAAGACGAATAATTTCAATATGTGAGTTAAGAACTATAGAATATTTATTTTTTTAAGTAGATAAATATTCTTAAAAATTTTACATTGATCTTAGAAGTCTTATTAATTATATATTAGTATGATTTTCAAATGTAGAATTGATTATAATTTTCACAAACAATTTATTATCTATTCGGATAATGATAATCAGGAATTGAAATGTATAAATGAAGAAATAAATTTTTTGATAAATACCATATATATATATATATATATATATATATATATATATATATATATATATATATATATGGTATTTATCAAAAAATTTATTTCTATATATATATATATACATATACATATTTCGTTGCAGGCTGTTTGCCTACAGCCTTTGTTGCAATTTTAGAGCAGGTTTTCTCGATGCGTCAGTGTGCGAATATTCAAATTTCGCGGGTTTATTTTCCCACTAGTCGCGCGCGAGGTAGACCGGTTCTATAGGAAGATCATTGAATCGATAGACGGAAGGCGCGTTTCTGGTCTTTTTCCGAAGGAAAAAGCGTAGGAACTTCGTTCTAAAAGTAAATTCATAATACAAATAATGTGTGTGCTAGTACAGTAGAACCTCGATTATCCGAACCAATTGGGACGAAGACTAGTTCGGATAACCAAAAGTTCGGATATTCGAAAGGTGAGGTTTTTTGATCATAAACACTTTGCTTCGATTTTTTTATATCGATGATTGTTGCTTTTACGACACTATATAGAAGTGCTAGAGATTCGTTAGTTTCTCCCTTACCTAACTTCGACAGGATTTCCAGCTTTTTCTAATATAAGAACATTAAGTTTCCGCTTGGAAGTAGAAGAACTCGACGTTAAAGCCATGGCACAAGTTAAGGAACAATTTGGCATTCACATTTTAATCTGCGCGCTATGAGATATATATCAAAACTACGCGAGGAATCTCCGTAAGCGGACTAACAACACTCGATGAATACATTTTGAACGTTCGGTTAAACTAAGTCATCGTTCAAATAATTGAGGGTTCGGATAATTGAAGTTCTACTGTGGTAATCTTCATACACTGAAACAAAGAAGCTCAATTGGTGGTAATGTAAACGAAGTGAATACTTGCCAATCCAAAATAAGAGGAGGACCGGGCAGAAAGAAAACTGAGAAGAACATTTTATTTTATGAACATACACTGTGTCTATTTCTCTAGTTCTATGTTTCTTTCTCTGTGACACAGTACAAAAATTTAAGATGGTGGTCGGTTATTTTTATGTCACTTTTATAAATTATTTAGTACATCAAAAATTATAAAATTGTTTAGTAGAGTTTAATAGGTAGCCAGTTAATATAATAACGAAATCTTCAAGTAATAGTTTTGTTTGTTGCAGACAATTTATTACGATCGTTGATGTCATCTTGCAAACTGGTATTGGTGGACTTTCAAGGTTATTACTATTTGCAGATTCAGTTTATTGATTGCCTTTTTTCATTATAAAATCTCCCAAGAGAAGAAAGAATATTCACCAATCAAGAAGATTTTTCGTGATTCAAAATGACAATGCAACAGTATTGTCTTCGATGGAATAACCATCAGCCAAATTTCATTTCTGTATTTTCTAGTCTTTTGAATAGTGAATCATTAGTTGATGTTACTCTGGCAGCAGAAGGACGTCATTTACAAGCTCACAAAGTGGTTTTATCAGCATGTAGCTCATATTTTCAAGTGAGTACAATTACCCCAACAAGTAAAAAGACTTGTTTACTATGCCGTTTACAATTGAATAATTTCAGGACATTTGACAATCCATACTTCATCAAAAAATACGTTTTCAAGAACAAAAAATAATTGAATTTTGTATTTTTAAGTAAAATACCTTATTTATTATTATTAATATCGTTTTGATTAATTCTGACAATTCTGTGTTTTAGTCCCTCTTTACTATCAACCCCTGCCAACATCCCATTGTTATACTGAAGGATGTGAAGTTTATGGATTTAAAGATAATGGTAGATTTTATGTATTATGGAGAAGTCAATGTATCTCAAGATCAGTTACCACATATACTGAAGACTGCAGAAATGCTGAAAATAAAAGGTGACATGAAATTATGAGTGAAATATGTATTTTTTTGTCACAATGTGATCTAATAAGAAAATTTTTATATATGTAATATAGAAATTTTTGGTTTTTTAAATGTACAACCGTAAGTTCTATTTGAAGAGATTTTCTCAAAGGTCTATTCTTCAAAATCAAATGAAAAGTATTTATAGCTTTGTACAATAATATTGGTTATCAAACAATCATATTCTATAGTTATATCATATTTTTTGAGTTCCTCTGAATATTAGTTTTTATTAATTTGGTTATATTTGGTTACTTTCAAAATACCTCTCCATCGTACTTCGAGGTTTGAAGTGTCTTTTGTACACTGCACCTCATTATATGAATAAGATTCAGGATATTTGGGACATTTCGCCATATTCATTCAAAATTAAGATAAAAGAAATGCTTTTGAAGAAGGAAAGTTCTACTGACAATTGGTGAATATGTGATTTGTATACATGTAAATTTTGTAATTACATGTCAGATTTGGTATGAGGGTTGGTGGAAGATCAGGAAACTGAACCGATCCCTATTGTGTTAATTATTATTATGTATTACTTTTTCACAATAAACATTATTATTGTTATTATATGTATGGTTTATTCCATTCATTAGGTATATCATATCTATTAACTAAATTTTCTAATTAGTTAAATTTTCTTACAGGTCTAGCAGAAATTCCTATGGATCAGTCGATGGGTAGACTAGATTCTAGCCTTTCAGATCGTGCTGAATTATTAACAACTGGAGATACTAATTGGAATAATGATAATGCTCCCCCTCAATCTTTATCTCCCTCACCCTGTCCCCCTTCGCCGTCTTGTAGAAGGTAAGTATATTTAAATAATATTCAATTATTGATAATATATGAGGTTCTCAATTTTCAGGAAAAGATTGAGAAAATCATCGACAGGTTCTGGATCGGGATCAATGGAAAAATCATCAGAAGAAGGCCATTTGAATGAATCTACTCCAGCTAGTTTTAATGTAGAAACTGTGATTAAGTCAGATCCAAGTTTTAATTCAGAAAGTAGTGTTGGTCAAAAGAAACAGAGTAGTAGCGATTCTGATTTACATAGAGGAAGTTCTCATGAAAGCACAGATAGTAATTCAAAGCAACAACATATTACTCTAGTAAGTTTTTTTCAATTGACTCAATACTAATAACTAAGTAGATAAGAGTTTCAGTAATTTTATTGCCTGGAGCAGGTCAAATTTTATAAATATTATTCTTTAACAATTACTGGATCTCGTAAAATTGAACTTTTGATGTTGTCATGAATACTATAAATTCTTCAAATTTGTTTTCAGAATCCCCAAAATAATAAATTCCTTTCTATTTGTGCTTGAAAAACTGTTTTTGTTGAAATATTGAGTTTAATTTGAGAATAGCTTCACAAATTAAAGAAAATATTTTAAGCAAATAATACTAAAATAATCAATATTGTGTGTTCAAATGATTCATTTGAAATAGTCGTCGCTATTTCAGACTTCATCTAAGATTAATTTTGTTACAATATTTGGTGATTCAAAGGAAAAACCTTTTGATTATTATACCGCAATCATGTTCAGCAATTCTACTATGTAAGTAGAGTAATTACTACTGCCATACTTGAAACATTCTTTCAATTTTTTATTCTTAGGCAGTGTCAACTTCTAGAGAACTCAGATACTTCACTACTCTGATGTCGCTTGTTTGAAATTCAATCTGATTGACAACCATTATAAATTGCTCAAGCTGACTTGTCGATATCTCCTTCACAGTTATTAGAAAAACAAATGTTTGTGTCAAACGATTACTATAATTAAATTGTGAAGTGACGTTTCACCACAAGTTGGCTGTATCAAATAGAACTAAATGAAAAATCTTGGTATTACAGTTTATATAGATTTTAGCAAGGAAAACTATAACAATGTGTTGATAATCCTTGTAGAGATAAATTACATAAAATAATGAATATATTCAGCAGAGAGAATGATTTAGGTCTATTTGTTCATTCATAAGTTATCAAAATTCTTATAACAGTTGATTTCTTGAGCTTCCGAAAAGATCAATTTCACTCAACTACACTTTCTATGTAAAATATTCAAATCTGCATTCAATGAATGATTATCATCTAATGCAATGAGTAATTAGATTCTTCCTTATTGTTTTCGGAACAGCGCCTATGTTCTTTAATTTTTTTCCAAAGTTTCTGTGTTCTGCCCATATATATTTTGTTACAATCACCACATACAAATTTATAAACATATTATTATGAGAATTTATCTGTTTTTTAATTATTGTTCTATTTTAAGCAAGAAACAGCCTCATCAATTTAAAATCTCCTTTACTCTAGGAAGGTTACATTTTAGTTGTATTTATTTAAACCTATAGTGACACAACAGTTAGAGAGCAGGGATCCTGAGGTAGTTTTCTTCAAGACACTACTGATAAGTTCATTGAAGGGCGAAACAGACTGTCTAGTGTTTCCATTATGTGTAGCACTGATGTCGAATTTTCTAAGGTTCGCACTTGAAAGATGAATGGGAATTCCATGTCGTCGAGTCTCATGAAACTAGCTCCAAAGGGTTGATTTGATGTATATATATATATATATATATATATATATATATATATATATATATATATATATATATATATATATATATATATATATATATATATATATATATATATAGGGTGTCCCAAAATTTTCTGGGACATAGAGCTACCACGTCTAGTAGATATCAAAATAAGTCGACTGGACCCAATTCATTTATATACCAAAATGTGCCGTTTGCTCGTGAGAAGAGTTGAAAGTTTACATAAAAACCACATTCTAAGGAGGGTGCATTTCAATTTTTTATATTGAATAGTCCTTTGTATTGATGAAAGTGGCCGTCATATTAAACATTTATTATAAAAATGCATTTTGCTTTTTTTTCCACTGCCAACTAAATTTTGTATTACAATTTTATTAAACTTGTACTAGTAGGAATATCTGTTAGCAGGATTTGAGATTTGAGACAACATTTTTTTCTTTCAAAACTATGCGGAATGCGAAATTTTTATAAAAGTAACAAAATGAAGATAATTAGTGAGTCTTCTTGCTAAAACAAAATTGAGGATCGTATTATCACCCCTAAGAAAGTTCTGAAAGAATATCAGGGGACGAGGGTGGTTTTACCCGTTCTACAATTTCTTTTCGGTTTCTTTTGATTACCGAAAGGAGATTAATTCTCTATAATGCACATTCATAAAATTTCATTCAATTTTTTCCTCTCAATTATGTACAGCTTACAAAAATCTGTTTTTTTATGTAAACTTTCAAATCTTGTCACGGTACATTTTGGAATATAAACAAATTGGGTAGGTACAATCGACTTATTTTGACCTCTACTACACGTGGTAGCTCTGTGTTGCAGCAATTTTGGGACACCCTATATATATATATATATATATATATATATATGTGTGTGTGTGTGTGTGTTGATAGAAAACTATAAAGTATAATCTGATGCAATTCATGAAAAATTTCTTCACGAATCATTATTTTTCCATATTAGGCTTAACAACAGTACTCTTCTCATTCGCGCATCATCCACAATCCCTGCCTGAAAAATTTATGGTAATCAGCTTTTTAATTTTGTTACAGCAAATTCCTCAACAGGAATATTCAGCACACCACTCTCTGTCAGAAACGCCAGCGGACGTACAAAGGCCGTCCACCAGTAGTGCACACCAGACGGAATGTGGTAAGTCTCGTCGTTTATCTCAATATTTCTCGCTGTTCCGGATACATGCGTTATATTTGCAAGTGAAAAAAATCACTACTATACTCGAGGCTAAAGTTCAACTGCTGCGTGCGTGGATCGCGACCCGATATCAAGTGTATATACTTATCCCTTCCCTCTGCAGAAATTTCGGCAGAGGCTAAGCTCGCTCCATTTCATTGATTCGAAATATCATCTATTCCAAAATGCGTGACGATATTTTCAACGCACGAATCGGGGCATCGTTGGTTGTGATCGTCAATCGATATCAACGTCATCAGTCAAACTTGCGTTCGCTATTCTTCTCTTTCTATCTGACTTTATCGTGGAAAATCCCAGATCCCTAACATCACCTGAAATCATATACGAATTTTCAGCTTTTTAAGTGAATTTCCAAAAACGCATGAAATGTCTATAGAAAAAAGCCATTGCATCTTGGAAAACAATGGAAAGTACTTAAAGATACTCCTTCAACACTCACTGCATTCGTATACTAATTTTAAAACTCTTACTCAATTTGGAGTGGTTGTGGAGAAATTCTTCAAAATCCTGTTTTTTATTCCAGTTTGTAGATTGTTGTCATGATATGTAATTAAAAAAACGATTTTATATATGATTATATGTAGATAGTATTCATGAGTTTTTCATTTCATAACGTCAATTGACTTGGCTTGATTCCACTAAAATTGCTATATTTACTCAGTATTCTCATGAAAATACAACAATCTATTTATATTGCTGATCAGTTTTGACATTTATAGAAAACCTACGCACACTGATACCATAAAACGTAAAAATAGTGCTTGTTAAATAC
This sequence comes from Cynegetis impunctata, assembly GCA_030704885.1. Lineage (NCBI taxonomy): Eukaryota > Metazoa > Arthropoda > Insecta > Coleoptera > Coccinellidae > Cynegetis > Cynegetis impunctata. Next base: position 305,536 of record JARQZK010004395.1, on the reverse strand, counting down.
AATAAAATTTAAATAAAGATTAGTACCGTTATCCCGAGAACATTTTGAAAAATAAACCTAAATACTTAAGTTGATGGCAAAGAATAATGAGTATGAAAAGTCCATAATTGAAGAGCTCGGGGCAATAAGGGCCCTAAGCCTCATTTGAAAATAATGTAGTAAATAAGGTTTAAAGTTTTGGACAAAATCCAGAAATCATATTTTAATTTTGTATAGTGATTAACCCAATTTTTTATATATATAAAAGATTGTTAAACATATTTTACTAAAAAAAAACAAAAAAAATGCATTTTCCGGGAAAAAAAATATATTGAAAAATAAATGTGGCTTATGACCTTTTTGATAATAACAAAACGAATATAAATTCCAAAGTAAAAAATACACAAAAAATGTTTTAATCAAAAATAATATCAGTTTCTGCATCCCCGTCTATATTTTCTGTTTCATTAACTTGGTCGGAGTCTTGTTCAATATTACTGGAAGCATTTTCAATAATACTAAGATAAAACTGTTGGTTTATGGGGGGAATGTATTGTAAAAGTTTCTTCAAATCCTGAACCTTTTTGATGTTAAGTTTTATTGGGCCTTCAAATTTTTTTTTTAACATTTTGGTTACCAGTATTTTGTCGCCTAACTTAACACCTCTTTTACCAACATTTACCTCTTCAAAGCATCCATTTAAAGCGTGTTTAATAAACATGGAATTTGGGTGTTCGCTATCGAATCGAAAGCAGCGCACGTCTTTAAACTTGATTGGGTTTTTCTCGGTTGTAAAATTCTTTTTTGTTATAATTACCTCATCAAAAGTATAAAAATCTTGTTGAGACATTTCCACTACTGTAAAAGGTTTTTTCTGTTCGATTTTCTTACAATATCAAACCATTCTTCTGGAGAAAACACTTGCTTAACATACTTTTTATGCTTTTCAATTAAAGCAGTCTCTATCTGAAGGCAAATGAGTGTGCCCAGATGCAAGAAAACGATGCTCTATAGTTTTGTAAACTTTTTCTCTAACTAACTGTAGCCATAGTGCCATTATTAGCCAATTTTTGTTTTGGCCCCCACAGTTATCGGTAAAGACTACAAGATTTTCAGACCTGGTTGGTTTACTTGTAAGGTATTTTAAAAGAACACTAGCAATTTCGGAACTTCCTCTTTTTGCAACTGACTCTGTCCACATAAACATATGACCTTGCCCAGATACACAGTCATGTATGCCAAGATTATAAGTCCACGCTTTTCTAAGGTAAAATGCCAAGCCAACAGTCAATGAAGGCGTGGGTAATGTCTGCTGCAAGTCAAATGAAATTATGTCGGTGTTATGAATCTCTTCATTATTTTTAATTTCGTCTTTAAGGTTTTGTTGCATTGCCTGCGCGCGAGTTTGATGTAACTGTAATTTCACTTGGAGATTTTTAGCCTCCGATTCATTTTCCTTATTTGAACTTATCATAAGATTCAGTGAATCACATGTTTGACATGTATCGCTTTTAGGCATCTTAAACCCTATGTTGTACTCCAAGTTAAAGATTCTTCGGTAGCGATCCTCATTAACAGGAATAATATTATTCAGTTTACACCATGCAATGTAATAATCCTTATAAAGGCTTGAAATACTAAGGTCGTGGTTCAAATATACTCTGTTTGGATTAGAGATCCTACTATAATGACTCACATATTTAGGGATACTTTTAATGTGGTCGTGAACCGATTGTACTATTTCTGGGGCAACTTTGTTCGGTCGGTTGTGATGTCTACCACGCTCATCTTTTTTTGGTGTTGGTCTTCCTTCCGAAATTTGTTTTGAAATTAGTTTAACTCGTTCAGCTGAATTTTGTAGTCCATGAACCGCTAAAAACTCCTGTTTACAAATCTGGACATCTATTTCGTTTACTTTTAAAAAGTACAAGTTGGTAAATTTTCTTGCTGACTCTTGTCTTTTTGTTTTTTTCTTGTAGCTCCTCTTTTTGTTTGTAACTTTTATTGTGGAAAATAAATACGTGTTCTGATTTTCATATGTCTCTAAATCCCAAAATCCGTTAAATATAGTTGTTTCGGTACCCCTGAGCAGCTCTCTGCACTTTTTTTGCACTTACACGGCTCTCCAATCTTCTTTGCTTCTTTTGCTGCACCCTTCAAATTTTTATAGGCATGTCCCAAATTTCGACGCTTCTTTGCTTTGGTTTTCTTTCTTACCTCAATATTCACTCTTCTCCACCGGCTTGGCGGAAGTTTTTCTGGGCTCAAAACTGAACCTCTGCTGCCTTCTTGATCTTTATCTTCATGATATTGTCGGGTCCTCTGAAAAAACAAAACATATTCTACTCAAGAAGGGCCTAAGCCACCTTAAAAGTATTATACTTTTTTGGTCTTAAAAATTTTTATTGGCAAACAAATAATAATTAAAATGAAAGTGTTGGTGGCTCTTTATTCGTACAAAATTAAAAATGACCTATTTATGGCCACGCTATATTAAAAAAATAAATTTAATGATATTATAACCTTAATAAGTCACAAGCCACATAACCTACAGCAAAAAGGACTTAAGCCACTAAAATGTTTATTTACCTCTTTTATTGTAGATTCATCACTTTCACTTGAACTAGTATCTGGAGAATATTCCCTATCCTTTACTGAATCGTCAGAGTCAAAATCCGAATCTGAAATACCGCCTTTTTCGTTATAAAATACCCGTTTTCGCTTCAATAACATATAATCACCTGTCGCCATGTTGATTTTGTTGTGGCTTATGACGTTCTTGATTGAAATTTTTCCACTATTTTGTAAGTAGGCAACAAGGTCGTCATAGCTTGGTGGCGACATCTATCGCGCAATAACCGAATAACTTGTATGGTGGCTTCTTTACAAATGCCGCTTCACTAAAATCGTACAAATTTAAAAATTGTGGCTTAGGTCCCTTATTGCCCCGAGCTCTTCAATTGATAAAGTTATATTCAAAATAGATCGGATTGTTGCTCAATCAACGAACATAAGAATATAATGAACAAAACTTTTGTTCAGTTAACTTTGCCCCTAAGTTAAGAAACAACATTTGCAATAGGTTGAACAAATATAAAAACTATTGGTACGAAATTTGGGTTCGTTATTTGTCAATAAGGACAGGCAGTCTTTGAAAAATCTAAAATTAAATTTTGTGGCTTCAGGAAACAATGAATATAAAGATTTGAAGTACATATTAATCCAGAAAAATAGCCCCCAATCAGCACTATGCATGTGTACAATATTTCATTGTACACTCTTTTGTGTTAACTTCTACTTATGCTTTCTTTTTGCAAGTTTGTAATTTTACGTTCGATGGATAATCAAGATTAAATTTTTCCGAACGATCGGAAGGAGACTTAAGTTCGCCCGTTTCTCCCGATTAAAATTGTACTACAATACATCGAAATTCGCGTCGGTTGTTTTGTTAAGTTTCGTTTAAAACTGATCGATCATCCATCTCATATTCACTCGCGGCGGTTGAGCTTGGCCTCGCCACTTCTGCGTTCCTTTAACTACCCCCGAATCCTTACAGGCCTCAACTGGACGAATCTGATGGATCAGGCGGCCTACGCCGCCGCCGTCCAATACAACTTACAAGGCGCCGCCGACGAAGGCGGTGCCCTGTTGTCGCACGGTATGTTGAAGAGCCTTCCACCATCGCCCAGTGACGAGATGATGCACCCCCAGGGCCAATCGGACACGCCAAAGAAGAAGCGCAGCATCAATCCGCAGAGCGAAGAGAACTTCATCAAAGCGCTGGACGCCGTACGATACGGCGGCATCGGCTTCTGCAAGGCGGCGAGGATGTACGGGGTGAACAACCGCACGTTGTGGTTGGAGTACAAGAAGCGCGGTTATCCAAACTTCAGACTGAGCATCAAAAATCGAAAGACGGAAGCTCAGGGAGATGGGCCGGCGCTCGATGACAATACAGACTGCTCGCAGAAAACCCACGCGTCTGACGATGGGATAGTCGAACGGTTTGAGGAAATACCGGGAAGTTCTTCCGAAGTGAGCGTCCCCCCCTCCGGCTATTTCGGCAAACCCGTTGATTTCGGGCATATGCTTCATCGAATGAACACCGCTGCCATGATGGCGAACCAGCAGCAAAACGTCAACTTCAACTTCGAACACATCAACTAATACCATCGATGTGCCGTTCGAAGCAGCAATCGTTACTAAACTAGAGACCTGTTATTCTTTTGTTGACCTCCAACTTTTACCCGCATATGTATTTATCAGATTAATCAAGCTGAAATTTCCATGTTTGGTACTTCAAAATTACTTACGTATTCTCTATATTTTTTTTTTATTACTAGACTATTATATTTGTTGTATCAGTTATTGTTAATTATGAATATCTGATTGGGGGTGTCCCATATTGACAGAAATTTAGTATTGGATGGTGTAAACTTATATGATTTGATTCCTTTTTTAACTAATAGTTGTTGTTTAAGTTAGTGGTTATAATGAAAGTGTAAATGAGGTGACCACTTATCAATTGATTTAATTTAATTGTACTATTTAGATGTGTAATGAACTTATTGTTACATGAGTGCTTTTATTATACAAAGGGCAATATACCGAAATTTTTTTTTACTATTATTATATTTGAATCTTTTGATTATAATTCAAAAATTGAGTACAAATTTGTCATAAAATGGTATAGGCTAGTCCTGTTTAATGTTTTTTTTTAGATTTATATTTCTGTTATCTATTCAAGACACCTCATTTTCTTATTATAATTTTTTTAAATCATATTCTGTAAATTTTAAAAATAAACATATTCCTAGAAATAAGTGGATCTTAATAAATGCTTGTGAACCTGATAATTTAATGTCATCCTTATTTTAGTTAAAATCTGAAAAAATTGATTTCATGTTGATTTATATTTACCTACAAAACAATGGTTCTTCAACAAGGTCTGATATGGATATATTCTGGGAAGAAACAATTAAAAATCTAATTGACTAAGCAATGAATTTATGTTGAGGATGTAGAGTAATTTATTAATAATTAAAATTGGATGTTACTAGTGATTTTGCACTCTTGTCTGTTTCATGGCATTATGAATAGACTTTCACGTGAACAAGGAAACCCTTCTAAGCATCAGATTATCTTTAATAAGACACTGTTTTATAGGTGATGAGATAGCTATTCGAATCAATTCAGCAGATTTTTGCAAAATTACTCCCTTTGTTTCATTCGCCCTTATCAGTGCAATAAACTTGAAGTGAAATGGTTGGTCCAAGTTGTTTTGCTCTCGCATAATATTTGATACAAAAAGTATTTTTTTATCTCATACCCTAGACCTAGATTATTTATATATATATATATATATATATATATATATATATATATATATATATATATATATATATATATGAAAAACTTGGTTCTCGGGATGAACCGCGTAAAAGATATGAAAAATCTCGACGTTTCGGCTCCTTTTGCGAAGCCATCTTCAGGAGAATTAGAAGGGAAAATAATTCAGATACGTGGCCTCAATCTGCCTACTCCACGAATCGAATTAGGAGGAATCGGAAATAATACGATTGCGTGGTCTCAACCTGCCTACTCCACCAACCGTACTGCTTCCTGTCAACTCTGAAGTCTCAACCTGCCTACTGTTCAGTTGACTCTGTAGTGACATATCATTGGAAAGCCCATCTCAAGGCCTTCCAGAATTTATGAAAATCAAAGTTGGCCGCTATATGAAAAACAAAAGTTGTTATTAAAATCTGAAAAACAGAAGACAGAGGGTACAAAATGTCATAAATCTTCTGCCATGTTTTGAAGCGAAAATATTCACAACTCGTCTATTGAAATCGATGTACTCCTGTAAACTGACATCAAGACCAGTCCACAAAGTCGGTCTTGACCACAAGCGTTTCCCAAATATGCTTTTAGCCTTCTAAGTGTTGGGAACGTACGTTCTGGCGTGCAGGTTACTGGTAGAGTAGAAAATATTTGTAGCAGCTTGAAGATGTTAGGATAAAATACTTTGTTAGAAAGAGCTTCAATAGCATTTGATGGACTATCACACTCTGCCTGCTTTTCCCAATAAGTCTTCCACAAACTAAAGGCAGCTTTCAATAAGTCTAATTCATTTTTATTTTGGTAAAATTTTGAGTATTCCATATCTAAAACAACAGAAGTATTGCAACATACAGACGGCAACAGAGAATTCAAATTCTGGAAAACTCCTTGGTGATCCTTGCAGCTGACTTGTGAAATAGTCAAGCAGGTGAATTGCTATCGCAAAGCAAAAATATGGTTCTGGATCTGAAGTTAGTGTATTATATCGGTTGCGTTGTGATGCAGCGACACGAGGAAGCCTGACTTCACCAGCATCAGCAAGTAACAATTTAGCTTTCTTGTAGACACGAGAACACCAATATTCTTTCGCATATTCTGAAAAAGGTGTACTTTGTTTTCAACATGATCAGTTGCAGATTTCAAATCACATAGAGGTGATTGTAACACATAACAAAGATTCACACTATGTGAAAACACCCCAACTAAGACATAACATACTCCCCACAAATCAATGATCTCGGTCTGGATCACTGCTCAGGTCTTCCAAGGTGCCAATGATAGTTTTGAGAAGTTCCCGAAACTTTAGTAGGCAGTTATGGTCCTCAACCCACCTGGTTTCACACATCGATCTTAGAGTTTTCTATTGTGGGTTAGGGTTTTCTCATTTTATTCTTAGTAAATTCATTCTAAATATTAGTATCCTTGCAAGGCACAATGATGTAAAATATGTTGACGGATCCTCTGTTGTGTACTTTTTAAACCTAGTATTAATTTATCCTACTAATTAAATTGCGGGGGGGGGTAAACATAGGGAAACATAGATGGTGTGCTATAAAAAATTTACGTATTTTCAGATTCGGAAAATTCAAAATGGCGGCCGCAAAAATCGAATATATATGCTTTTTTTTCAATCACGCTTCCTCTTGAAAACATTAATGATATCGAAACGCGGTTGGTTGCAATCGATAGGGGAAAAGTTGTAGTTTTAGGCATAAAATAAAAAAAAAATTTATAAAATTTTTTACATAACTTTTTTTAAAAATTTATTAAAAAAAATTTTATTTGTTGAGTTTTTCCTGATTTTCGCATTGAAAAGTAAAGTCAATCATTATACTCATACTCGAAATGTATTTGCCGTTAAAAAACGCGTATTTCAAAAAAAAATTCCTTAAATACAATAATCAGAAGCCGAGATATAGAAGCTCAAAGTTCGCTTCGTACTGTGACCATACTATTAAAAATTTTCAAATTCTTATTGTAGCATTAGATTGTTTCACCTGTGTGGTGATTAAATACAGATTTAAAAGAACGTTGGGTCACTGGCTGAATCAAAAATAAATCAGTAGTCTTGCCGCGTTCGCCCGAATATGAACGCGGCAGCTGCTCGGCGTAGTGGTGGGGAGACCATTGTCGCCGAGCACCCCAACGGGTCTTCACTAATACAGAAAACAGATAGTATGGTCACAGTACGAAGCGAACTTTGAGCTTCTATATCTCGGCTTCTGATTATTGTATTTAAACAATTTTTTTTTGAAATACGCGTTTTTTAACGGCAAATACATTATGAATCGGTCAGTTGAAGAACAGTACTAGTCCAAAATTACCATTAAGAGATAATCACAAAAAACTTTGTAGTACCACAATCGTTGATATATATTATTTACAGAAACTACAGATTTGTTGTGTGTAACTATGTAGACAGATTGAAATAAGAATTATGCAAATTTTGGTTTATGGAAATTAGTTATTGAAAAAATAAGATAGTGGACATGTACTGTTTTTGGAGTGAATTGAGTCGTGATAGCAGAAAATGCATTTAAATTTAAGTAAAGTGAAAGAAATAAAAAACGACATTATTCAGATATCATCAGGATATGTTGTATTTAGGGTTGCCATATCTGGAAAGGACCAACCCGGAAGAATTTTTAGAATTCGGCTAAGGGGGGTTTAAGAAAAGAAAATGTCAATCAATTTTAAATTGTTGATGGAATCCGTCGTTACTACGTGATAATTTAACATGATGAACAAAACTAAAATTTGAATTTACTACGTTTATTATATATACAAAAAATACTTTGAAAAGTATTTACTTTGCTTTCGAGCTGTATATTTGACGGTTTTTCACTACAAAATCATAATCATTCAAGATCGAAGTTTGTTAGATCAACGGTTGCGTATAATTTTAGAAAACCCGGAGAAATTATTGCAACCCGGGAGGTTAACCATTATTACCGGAGCCTCCCGGGTAATCCGGGAGGGTTGGCAACCCTAGTTGTATTCCAAGATGTAAAAACTCTTAATTTTCACCTTCAATGTATTGCATCACTTTTTTTACGTTGTCAATTTTTTTAGAATTAATGGGCAATGGTTAAGAATAATCAGGATAACAAGGCAGCTGAGGAGATACTATATTTTGTTTCAGCAACTTGAAGATGTATGAAATAAAGCCATTTATGAAATCGTAGTACTCAACTTACCCAGGTGTTGCACAATCGTATTCAAACTGCCTGTAGTTTGATATCATAAAATTTACTGTCGCTTCAGGTCCTGATTTCACAGATTCGGAAGATTTTTTTGCTGGACGGCCACCAGGTTTCAAAATATAGGATATCACTATGAGTAACATATTTGACAGTAAACGGATTGGTCTTTCTACAGGACAGCATCAGGCTTTCGTACTCTTCTGGAACGTAGATTCGATCATGTTTCCCAACCCACTTCTTTAGAGTTCCGAAACCTCTATCGCAGGGTAGGAAGAAGTAACCTCTATTGTACTTGTCAAAGGCGGAAAAATGTACGGTCAGTATAAGAACAGTACAAGTCCTGGACTAGTACTGTTGTAAACCTGACTGATGGAAATGGGTGGAGCGTACAGTCGTAGTATTCGTATTAATGATACTATTGTTTCGCTGAATGGATAGAGCTCTAATATATGAGCATTTTGGCTATCTCAGATTAAAATGGCCCATTTTGGACTTGTACTGTTCTTCAACTGACCGATTCATTTCGAGTATGAGTATAATGATTGAATTTATTTTTCAATGCAAAAATGAGGAAAAACTCAACAAACAAAATTTTTTTGTAATAAATTTTTAAAAAAAGTTATGTAAAAAAATTTATAAAATTTTTTTTTATTATATGCCTAAAACTACAACTTTTCCCCTATCGATTGCAACCAACCGCGTTTCGATATCGTTAATGTTTTCAAGAGGAAGCGTGATTGAAAAAAAACATATATATTCGATTTTTGCGGCCGCCATTTTGAATTTTCCAAATCTGAAAATACGTAAATTTTTTATAGCACACCATCCATGTTTCCCTATGTTTTGATCTCGATATGGTTATTTTCAGTATGGTTGCCGGTTAAAACACGACCTTTCGAAACAATTTTCATTTTTTGTAAAATTTTGAGTTGAAAAAATTTTCATTTCAAAAGTCGACTTACGTCATCGTGTAGGGCATAAAATTTACTGTGGATTTGATCTCTACGATTTGTTTGTGCGAGTACATCAGAAAAAGTTATAAGCAAAAACTCATCGAATTTTAGTGCTTTCAAATGTGCTTGCAAGCTGTGTTTCGAGCTTTCACGGGATTTGGTCAGAAATTTAGGAAAGCGATGAGGGATCAGTGCACTTACTTAAAAAAAATTATGACCCCTACTTTTTTTATTTTTCTCGTTGATAGATTTTTTGATCTTACTTCCCCGGACTATACATCAAAAATATAAATTTCTAAATTTCGCTAGGTTAAATCATAATTTTTTTTATCGCACAGATAAACCAACTGTAACTACACACGCTCAACTCCCTCAGCAATTCGCACACCACAGTCAAATAACAATGGGTACGAAGCGAGGTCGGTTTTTGATGCGACAGCAGCGTATCAAGAGAGAAAACGATGGTGGAAATCCATCGGATGGCGATTTTCTGTCCAGCCAATATCTTACTGTTCCGCCTATACGAATGGAAAGACAATGTTCCGATCCTCTGCCTACTACCTCACCACCCCCAGGGAATTTATTATCAATTCCAGGATCAGTGTTGATGAAACAGCATTCTCATCCTCTGCTGCTGAGCCAGTCAAGAGTAAGTCCATCCATTATAGATTTTTTTTCTCAAAAAAAATTTTTTACTACTTCGAATTGTTAAAAAGTATTAGTCAGTACTATAGAAACTATCATGAATGAAATGATTAATTAGAAATATAACATAGTTTTTAATTCAATTATTGAACTTTATCAGTCTTTGAAACTAAGCATACCGCCCGCGTTGAAAGTATCGCCTTTCAGATCATATTTCAATACGCATATACAATTACAGGTGACCTTGAGGGTGTTAATGTTCCACATTTTAAGACCTAGCTTTCATTCGTCCCAAGGGTCTGGAGCTTAACGTACAACGAAGAAACTCGGTCCAATAATTAATTTCCTAATATAAATGCTAATATTGATTTATTAATGGATTAGTTTTTCGTTTCAGTCTTATTCGCCCCCTCAAATATTGGCGCCCTTCATGTCTTCCGCAAATTTGGGAGAACATACCGAGAGAGCTATCAGTCCTGTAGTGGTAGTTACGGATCCTCTGTCGGTTTCTCAAGAATTACCGTTGAAGGGAGATCTTCCAATTATGCCAACGACCACCTTGAGAGTTAGAACAGACGAACTCAAGAGGAGCGCCTCTTCCCCTCAAGTAAGTTTAACAATCAAAACATTGTTGTAGATGATATATTATTCATGGCGAATACCGGACAGTTGGTTACATTTAAATCGCGTTATAGTCGAAATATGCGCACATATCGTTATAGTCAAAATATGTGCATATCTCTTAGTAGTCAAAATATTTCAACAAGTATAATGAAAGAACCAGACCAGGTTAAATTATTGGGTTTTACGTTGGACAGTTCGTTGATATGGTCCGCACATGTTGGGATCCTTAGCAGGAAGCTTAGTGCAGCTAATTTCAGCATCCGCAGGATCAAACACATGATGGAAATGAGACAAGCGTTGACTACCTATTATGCCAATTTCCACAGCTTGGCTACATATGGTATCATACTTTGGGGAGCCTCGCACGGGAATGTTAGGATATTCTTGAAGCAGAAGGAAGCCGTACGAGCGTTGTTTGGAGTGTCCCGGTTAACGAGCTGTAGAGATCTCTTCAGGGCGGTAGGGATGTTGACCTTGCCGTGTTGTTACATTCTGCAGTGTCTGACTCATTTTCATGAACACAAGGAAAAATTTCTCCAACACACATCTTTCCATGAACATCATACAAGGAAACGTGATAACTATATCCTTCCCAAACATCGCTTGGAAAAAACACAAAATTATTTTAATTATATCGCCATTAAATTATATAATAAGCTTCTTTTCAATTACAAGAATCTGAACAACGCAAAGTTCAAGAGAACACTAAAGAAAATCTTACTGGAAAGCTGTTTCTATAGCATTGAGGAATTTATGTCAAATGACTTTTGAGCGCCTATTACATGTGATTTACATGTTTTTGAATGTGATTATATGTATTTATATGTATATTTGAATATTCTTGTGATTTTTATTTTAATGTTCATTTAAATATACTTGTTTGTGATGTTTATGAGATTTTACACTCAATTATTTGTATTAAGTTGAGATTTGATTATATTGACTTGCTATATCTCTCGCACCCGAGAGAGAGCAATGCTGTCGGCACCAAAATGCATTGAGTCCAATGGACTTTTTCAGACGGAGAGCGGGAGCCGCCACGTCTCGCGAACGAGAGCTCTCACGTCTCCTGCATCTCTAGCCGGGGAGCCGCGTCTCTTACTCGAAATGCAAAAGGAAGAGAGGTGCCCCAGACGAGGAGCTAAAACGGCTCTCGCTCTCGTCCCTATTTGACAGACACTCATCATCATGGCAGATTACGATGTGGAACTATTAAGTTGTGCTGTCCGCAACCGACCCGCTCTTTGGGATAAAAGTCTTGACATGTACTAGGACCGAGATGAAGTCGTAAAAAGTTGGGTGGAAGTCAATAAATAAAATAATTAAAGAATTTTTTCTCATGCCGTCTAAGTTCTTGGTAAAGCATGGCAAAAACTCTTGCTTAATCGCGTTTCTGATTGATTGGATGTACCCAAACCATTCCTTATTGTTTTTGTTTCTGTCGTCGAAGTTTGTGTAGACGGTAGAGAAGGTATATGGCAATTGCTCTTGTGCTATCCATTATACGAGTGAGCTGAAGGAACCAGGAACTAAAACGGCTTCCCGTATGAAAGGCCGAGAGGTAGGAGCGATAAACGCTCTCGTATAGGAGCGAGAGACGTGCGTCTCCCCGTATGAAAGGAGCGTTAGGGTATTTACAGAGTGGAGCCGGGATGTACGCTGGTAGCCGGGATGGTACCTTACTCGCTTACTAGATGAGTACCTGGCAGAATCAGAGGGGGCATACGTTGACGCTCTGCACTTTCTAGCAGGTCCAGCTTCAGTTGCTTGTTGTCATTCAATATGTGGCAGACGGGACTGGCGTAATAAAAAGGCGGTTGCAAAATGCGCAGGCGCTAGCCGTTCCACATAGCTTTGAGCTATGTAAACAATCGGGGTAGCAATTATATTTCTATCCATCCAGGATCCCTGCGCCCATCGAGGTAACCAGCCAGGCTCCACAGTGCACGGGTACGTTGTCAACTATGGAAAGATTGTTACATCGCAGTAAGCGAGTAAGCTACCATCCCGGCTACCAGCGTACATCCCGGCTCCACTCTGTAAATACCCTTACAGTCCAAAGATGCGGACATCTCGTTACAGTCCAAATATGCGCACATCTCGTTACAGTGGAAATATTCTGACATTTCGTTGCAATCGAAATATGCGGACATCTTGTTATTGTGCAAATAAGCGGACATTTTGTTAGTCGAAATATGCGGACATATGTTTACACTACTTGAGCTAGATCTCACACTAATATATGATATGATATGATATATGATTTACAATGCTTTGAGTATTGGTTTA
>JARQZK010004395.1:277500-287500 GCA_030704885.1 Cynegetis impunctata | reverse complement strand
TTTTGTGAATATTGTAACTAGGAGTTGTAGGTCTCAAGGTAGACACTCGAAAGTGAAAACAAATTAATAGCTTAGGGTGCTTGTTTAACTTCGATTTTCTTTAAATTATAAGGCGGTTGACCTTGAAATCCTAAAAATTTTCGCCTATGGTGTATTTTTTAACACCTCTTGTAGCCTCCTCAAACCAAAACCTCACGGGCCGCCACTGACATATATATATATATATATATATATATATATATATATATATATATATATATATATATATATATATATATATATAAATATATATATATATATATATATATATATATATATATATATATATATATATATATATATATATATATATAAATATATATATATATATATATATAATATCTATTTTTTTCTAACTTATGTTCATCATGTGCAAGTTATATTATCTAAGCTTTTATCTGTAATTAAAGTATATACCTTCATTTCTTTCCTCACTTCCTGTAGTGCAGTTTTATAATCAGCTGTTAATTTCGACACTAGTTTTTTATTTTCAATGTACTTTTTTCGAAACCTGCCGCCTTGCTTTCCATTCCACTGTTCTTGGCTGAAATCAATTTTTTCTTCGTCCTCTTGCTCAAAATTCAGCGTTTTGACTGGTTTGAATAGTTCATTAATATCTTGTTGATGGTGCAGTTTACTCAGAAATTTTATTGCCGGTAATTTTTTCTTCAATTTAGATTTAAGCATTATGTCTGTTGCATCGAATAAACCTTCGTAACTATTCGTATTGATATAACAAAATCGTTACTATGATATGGTGTGAATATTACATGAAATGTACATGACCAGCAGAATCAATTCATTCTTTGGGTGTTTCAAACTGTTGGAAATATTAAAAATTAAATAATAAGAAAACAACTTGTCTAAAAACCACAAAATGAAAATAACTTTTTTATTCGACTAGTTTCGCCTGTTACAGCATTATCAAGACTGAATACATAATTGCAAATACATCGCTTGAAAATATACGTATTTCGGTTCGGTACCTGGGGGTGGTAAAATGTAATCGATGGGTCCAAGTTATCAGAGATTTAACAGTGGGGAGTGGTTTAAGTCTAACTGGTCATTGAGAAGAATGTAATTATGGGATTTTTGGATCTTGTTTATTTCCATGGCTTCCAGGAAGTTCATTATCATACCTTTATCACAGTAATGAAGAATTTTTGGTTTGAAAGAGGATGAGATGTTATGTTTTTTTGACTCAAGATGTTCCCTAAATGCTGATTGTCCGTTTTTTAGATGTTCTTTTAGCCTGGTTTCAAAACATCTCCCGGTCTGACCTATATATGTTGAATTACATTCTTCACAGTCCATTCTAAAAATTCCTGTTCTCTTCATTGGATCGACTTTTGACATTTTGTTATTAAAAATCATTCTATCCAATCTGCTGTGACTCGAAAAAGCAGTATTCAAATTATTATTTTTGAAGAATTGAATGATCTTCGAAGAGGGGATGTGCGTATAAGGGATGCTCACAAACTTTTGTACATTTTTGTTATTGCAGTATGGTCCATATAATTTCAAATTGATAAAATGTTTCTCTTTTTTCGAAATTAAACTATTTATTATTTTTAATGGAAAATCATTGTTAATACCTATCGCGCGAATCACGTCAAGTTCTACCATAAGGTCTTGTTTTGATAAAGGAACCGAAAAAGCCCTATGAATCATTGAGTTAAGAGCCGCGAGTCGATGGCTAATTGGACTGAAAGAATTATAACTTATGATGGCGTCTGAGAAAGTAGGTTTCCTGAATATTCTATATGAAAATTTATCCTGTTGTTTCGATATTGTTAGGTCGAGAAAATTTAACGAATTATTTTGTTCTGTTTCTACTGTGAACTTGATCTTATCTTATTATTTATATTAAATTATACCTAACATATCTAAATTCAATACATGATAAGATCAAGTTCACAGTAGAAACAGAACAAAATAATTCGTTAAATTTTCTCGACCTAACAATATCGAAACAACAGGATAAATTTTCATACAGAATATTCAGGAAACCTACTTTCTCAGACGCCATCATAAGTTATAATTCTTTCAGTCCAATTAGCCATCGACTCGCGGCTCTTAACTCAATGATTCATAGGGCTTTTTCGGTTCCTTTATCAAAACAAGATCTTATGGTAGAACTTGACGTGATTCGCGCGATAGGTATTAACAATGATTTTCCATTAAAAATAATAAATAGTTTAATTTCGAAAAAAGAGAAACATTTTATCAATTTGCAATTATATGGACCATACTGCAATAACAAAAATGTCCAAAAGTTTGTGAGCATCCCTTATACGCACATCCCCTCTTCGAAGATCATTCAATTCTTCAAAAATAATAATTTGAATACTGCTTTTTCGAGTCACAGCAGATTGGATAGAATGATTTTTAATAACAAAATGTCAAAAGTCGATCCAATGAAGAGAACAGGAATTTATAGAATGGACTGTGAATAATGTAATTCAACATATATAGGTCAGACCGGGAGATGTTTTGAAACCAGGCTAAAAGAACATCTAAAAAACGGACAATCAGCATTTAGGGAACATCTTGAGTCAAAAAAACATAACATCTCATCCTCTTTCAAACCAAAAATTCTTCATTACTGTGATAAAGGTATGATAATGAACTTCCTGGAAGCCATGGAAATAAACAAGATCCAAAAATCCCATAATGACATTCTTCTCAATGACCAGTTAGACTTAAACCACTCCCCACTGTTAAATCTCTGATAACTTGGACCCATCGATTACATTTTACCACCCCCAGGTACCGAACCGAAATACGTATATTTTCAAGCGATGTATTTTCAATTATGTATTCAGTCTTGATAATGCTGTAATAGGCGAAACTAGTCGAATAAAAAAGTTATTTTCATTTTGTGGTTTTTAGACAAGTTGTTTTCTTATTATTTAATTTTAAATATAAATATGAACTACCACAGAGTTGATTCATCGTCCATCGAATTTGTTGGAAATATGTTCAATTACTAAATAAAAATATGAAAATTACTGTTATAAGGGAAAATAGTTGTTTTTCCGTCAGAACTCGTACAGCTACATCTCTTGAGAGCTTTACTCGGAGCTTTATTGTTTTCAATTATGACAAATTTTCTGTTCTCATTTTGTTTAACACTTCATTCTAGTAATATATACATTAGTATATATATATATATATATATATATATATATATATATATATATATATATATATATATATATAATATAAAATATATATATATATATATATATATATATATATATATATATATATATATATATATATATATATATATATATATATATATATATATATATATCTCCAATTGAAAAAAGCTAACTTTTGTGTTCTCAACAAGTGTAGGTGACAAAAGTTTCTGTAATTACCCTGTGTTAGCAAAACAAAATGTGAACAAAAGTTGGGAACTTTTTGGCGGTAAACATCAAGAGAATACGCTTGTTGAAGATATTTTTTTAATTAATTTATTTTATATTTATTATATATTTATATTATATTTATTTAATTTATATTATATTTATTTAATTTATTATTAATTTATATTATATTATTTTTTCGCTGTGTGGCTACACTTTCAGTTGGAAACATTAGTTGGAAACAGAAACATGTCTCACTTGGACGAATTAATCAACACATACGTTAATTGATTTATGTGTATTACAAAGTATACTATGGGACTCAACTGATGAAAATTATAAAAATAAAAATATAGAGAAGGATGTATGGAAAGCTATCAGTAATGTAATGCGGCTACACGAAATTGAAATACAAAGGAAAATAAAAAAAAGTGAAAAATTACAAGTATCATCATCTCTTCTCAAAGTATTTGTTAGTTCAATTCCTCCATGTACTTTTCTTCCTTCGAGGTTTGCTCACAATATTTTCACCTGCGTTTTTTTTGCACAAAATAATAAATATTGCGACTGCTTGCATAATATCATCGTTGGTCGTAGACAATCCCGATGGTGGAGACCGCTTGTTGTCAACTAAAATGATTCTCAAATTATTGGCCACTCGGTGTGGACATAATGGAAACAAAAGTTAGTGATTTTCTGGAGAGTTGCGAACAGTCGGAAACACTAAATTTGCCAATAATTTCAGTGGAAACGCACCTTTAGACTGTTGTAAATTAATTGTACACACGTCTGCAACACAATGATAAAGAATGGGATTTATTTATTTTTTAATTTGTTAAGGCGCAGGGGGTCCTCGCCGGGGGCCCTCGACCAGCCGACCTGGCCAGACCAGGCCTGATTCCGACACCTTGATAGTCCCATTCATCCAAACACAAGTGATGAAGAAGATAGCGCCACGTTACGTGGCCCAGTTCCAAATCTCTGGGTTATGTCCTGAAAAAATGCACAGCATTTTCCTGAAATTTACAAAGATTTTTAGACCGTAGGTGGAACGAAAGTGACTTGACGGAATAGTACACCAATTTCCGTCCATCTAGATAACGTGTCTGATCTTATGATACCAAAAACTTGATAAAAACATGATGAAATGTCATTTTCCTGGTGCATTTAATCCAAGATATGGATAAAATTGTGCTACACAGAAAAGTGGACCATTCGAAACGCTCTCCTGTCGAAGTGAAGGGTCTGGCCACCAATTAAGTGAGGCAGATAATTCGAAAGGGCTTTTCAATAACTATCCCTTACCTTCTATGAGCCACACGGAGAAGATTAGTAATTTTTGTGGTTTTTTCGACAATAAACAATTTCCCGCTAAAGTTTGAAGTTCAACGTAACTCAACATCGTAATGAAAGTTATGTCGGTAAGATGAATATGTTTAATACTTCCACCAATTGGTGGGATTCTATAATATAATTATAAAGCATTTACAAATGGTAATAATTACCTTCTTAACCATATTATACTCGCAACAGGTATTTGTGAGTTTTTAATTATAAGTAGTTGTTCTCCGACTGTAAATGAATATATGAAAAAGGAACATATTAGACTTATTCCCAAAAAAATTATGCGTAACTCTTCCATCTTAATTTTCAGCCTAGCACAAGATCAAGTCACTGTCCGGCTGTACGTCCGGGTCCAGCTCTAGGATGCAATTATTGCTGGAATACGAACGACGCCCACGGTAGAATATTGAGGAGAAAAACTAAATACCACTGTCCTGAATGTCAAGCAAATCTGTGCATAGTACCGTGCTTCCAGGAATACCACGAGAGGCATATTAATACTGATCAGACGGACCCCATAGCGCTCACTACGTCAGTCATGCGTGTTTTCCCTAAAACAACTTCAATGTAGGCGCAACCGTGTCCATGGAAGTAGTGACAGGCGGAAATCAAACCACTAACAGACAACTTGTAAGCAGTAACAATAAAGAATTAACGAAGGTGGGTTTGTCCAGTACCGTCTGCTTCTGAAGAGTTTTCGGTTAGTGCTGTAACCGATATTAAAACGGGCTGAGGAGGTCCTTCACTAAGTTGTGTAGTTTTTGCAGAAGAATTTCTGATATAAGACTCATGCAGCAGTCAGATATTTGTTTAATTCGTAACAAAACATTTTAAAAACGAAGGAATGCTCAGTCAGTTTCTTATATATGTTGTTGGAAGCAGTATATATTGGGTTTATGAGAAATATTGCCAAAAATAGATTTCACCAAGTGCGATTTATGAAAATGAAATGATTTCCTGACATTCATTCCTCACGATAGAAGTTTTTTCTTTAGACACGACGTTCTCATTCTATAAGAAATATTCAAATTCATTTTTGAAACATGAATATATATATATATATATATATATATATATATATATATTTATATAAATATATATATATATATATATATAAATATATATATATATATATATATATATATATATATATATATATATATATATATATATATACAGGGTGACCCAGAGCTACGTAATCGGTCCATAACTTTTTTGTCATTGAAGATATCGATATGAAATTTTCAGAGCAAATATGATCTGACTAAGTCTATTTTTCAAAATTATTTTGAGGAAAATTGCACTTCCGGTTTTGCCGGAAGTGATATCAACTTTGTTATTTCAAATGGAATACCCTGTATATTTTTTGATTTTCGAATTTCTTATGTAACTTATAATAAAATTGTCATAACATTCTTCATACTTAAAATGAACAGTTTTCGAGTTATTAATTTTTTTCGTAAAATTTTGACAGTTGCGTCTTCAACAAAAATAGGCTATAGTTTCTTTGTTAGTAGGTCTATTTGTTTGCGGTTTGGATTTTTGTAACCTTGAAACAGTGTTTTATTCATTCCTTGTCAAAATTTTCTATATTTCTAACTTATTACTTGCTAAAATTTAGGGTGAAGTTGGCAAATTTCAAACGTTAATAACTTTCTTATTTCTAATGGAATGCTATGTGCATTTTTGCACTTTTCAATTTGCTATTCAATTACCTTTCGATTTGTATAACTATTCCCTATACCTAAAGTTAATAATAACAAAGATATTTCACAATTTTGTAATAATTTATATATCAATACACCTGAGAAATCGTCTAGCGTGTTATTTTGACGTATCCATGGATACCAATAATAAAAATTATTTAAAATCTAATTGTGTCACCTTTTCTAGTATTTTTTCAGTTAAAAATGGATTTTACGCGACAAGTAATGATAAATATGGTTTACTGTATTGGAGAAGCGGATCGAAATGTTTTGCTAGCTAGTAGAATTTATCATCAAAAATATTCTGATTCTGATTCAACTACATTTTGTGATTCTGTTATTAATAAGCTTTGTTTTCTTTCTGTATAACATTGAAATGTATAATTTGGAGTAACTGTTGGATCATGCGAATGTACTCCTCCTGACCAAAATGATAATGTCAAACTTGACATTGCAATTTGACATCAGTCTACAACAAACATAGTTGTTTATAAACAACAATAATTATTGAATATTAACGTCTTAGAATTACTATTTTTTCAATATCTTTTCGGATATCAGCATCAGGTGCTACAAACCTAATGAACAGAAAAGGTGACACAATTAAATTTTAAACAATTTTCGTAATTGGTATCCATGGATACGTCAAAAATAACTCGCTAGTCGATTTCTCAAGTGTATTGATATATAAATTATTACAAAATTGTGAAATATCTTTGTTATTATCAACTTTAGGTATAGGGAATGGTTATACAAATCGAAAGGTAATTGAATAGCAAATTTAATAATGCAAAAATATACATAGCATTCCATTAGAAATAAGAAAGTTATTAACGTTTGAAATTTGCCAACTTCACCCTAGATTTTATCAAATAATAAGTTAGAAATATCGAAACTTTTGACATGGAATAAATGAAACAATGTTTCAAGGTTACAAAAATTTAAACCGCATATCAATAGACCTACTAACAAAGAAGTTATAGCTTATTTTTGTTGAAGACGTATAATTTATATATCAATACACTTGAGAAATCGACTAGCGAGTTATTTTTGACGTATCCATGGATACCAATTACGAAAATTGTTTAAAATTTAATTGTGTCACCTTTTCTGTTCATTAGGTTTGTAGCACCTGATGCTGATATCCGAAAAGATATTGAAAAAATAGTAATTCTAAGACGTTAATATTCAATAATTATTGTTGTTTATAAACAACTATGTTTGTTGTAGACTGATGTCAAATTGCAATGTCAAGTTTGACATTATCATTTTGGTCAGGAGGAGTACATTCGCATGATCCAACAGTTACTCCAAATTATACATTTCAATGTTATACAGAAAGAAAACAAAGCTTATTAATAACAGAATCACAAAATGTAGTTGAATCAGAATCAGAATATTTTTGATGATAAATTCTACTAGCTAGCAAAACATTTCGATCCGCTTCTCCAATACAGTAAACCATATTTATCATTACTTGTCGCGTAAAATCCATTTTTAACTGAAAAAATACTAGAAAAGGTGACACAATTAGATTTTAAATAATTTTTATTATTGGTATCCATGGATACGTCAAAATAACACGCTAGACGATTTCTCAGGTGTATTGATATATAAATTATTACAAAATTGTGAAATATCTTTGTTATTATTAACTTTAGGTATAGGGAATAGTTATACAAATCGAAAGGTAATTGAATAGCAAATTGAAAAGTGCAAAAATGCACATAGCATTCCATTAGAAATAAGAAAGTTATTAACGTTTGAAATTTGCCAACTTCACCCTAAATTTTAGCAAGTAATAAGTTAGAAATATAGAAAATTTTGACAAGGAATGAATAAAACACTGTTTCAAGGTTACAAAAATCCAAACCGCAAACAAATAGACCTACTAACAAAGAAACTATAGCCTATTTTTGTTGAAGACGCAACTGTCAAAATTTTACGAAAAAAATTAATAACTCGAAAACTGTTCATTTTAAGTATGAAGAATGTTATGACAATTTTATTATAAATTACATAAGAAATTCGAAAATCAAAAAATATACAGGGTATTCCATTTGAAATAACAAAGTTGATATCACTTCCGGCAAAACCGGAAGTGCAATTTTCCTCAAAATAATTTTGAAAAATAGACTTAGTCAGATCATATTTGCTCTGAAAATTTCATATCGATATCTTCAATGACAAAAAAGTTATGGACCGATTACGTAGCTCTGGGTCACCCTGTATATATATATATATATATATATATATATATATATATATATATATATATATATATATATATATATATATATATATATATATATATATATATATATATATATATATATATATATATATATATATATATATATATATATATATATATATATATATATATATATATATATATATATATATATATATATATATATATATATATATATATATATATATATATATATATATATATATATATATATTGTGTTAAACAATACGTTGATAGCATTAAAAAACCCTATAAAAGTGAAATATTGAAAAAGAAATTAAATATATTCATTTATAATTTTTCAGATTAAATTCTATTCAGGAAATATTCGCATTATTCAGAAATTCGATTTCATTTTTCTCTTAAAATTGATTGAAAATTCAAATTGGAAATGTCTGCATATTCTTATTCGGGATAATTTTGTTCCTTATTCCTAATCTGTTAAAGACATCATAGACATTTTTTTTTGTTTTCAGTCAATTTGATCTTTTATTAGTTATACCTTTCAATTCAAAATCAAATCACGTTCTTGTTCATGTATTTGAAGGGTAGGTATTTGTATATTTTTAAAATTTCATTTCAGAAAAAACATGAATTCTAAAAACTCATTTCTAATTTTTCTCTGGTAATTGATATATGTAAATCCTAAATATACATATACCAAAATAATCTTCATAAGAGATCGTTTTTGTTATTGGATGTATGTAGTTTTGTCATTATCATTGTTCATTATGTTGCATGTTTTGTTTGAAAAGTTGTTCCTGCAATTGAAGAATATTTATAATTTTTTGGATCGAATTTCTTCTGAATAAATTGCAAATATTTATATGTTCTTGTCTAAAGTTAATCTAAATATTGTTATTGGCTGACTGTCCACAAACTTTCAAACAGTCGTTCGAGTTTTCTCTCCAAAATATTATGTATATGTAAGTGATACATATATTTTAATATACAAGTTTATTAAATTATAACTATCAAGTCTCAATTGATTAGTGGATTCCATAAATCCATAAAGAAATTATTTTCTATGCCTGAGAAGTATTATTATGTGTATATAACTGTAAATAATCAAAAACGCATACAATCAGTAGCATAGTTGCTGGTTAACATAAAATAAATATTATGGTTTATACAAGTTGTGCAGAAAGCGTGAATGCAGTTTAAAACTATAATAATTCAAAAACAAAAAAATTCGAAGAAATTTTTTTGTATTTTCAATCTACACTGGTTGGAAAATTATTTACTAAAAATTATGTTATCTATTAGGCATCTTGTTGAAACTA